>JAULCC010097732.1:434-22521 GCA_032358795.1 Nuttallia obscurata
CAAGCGGGAAAAACAATATAGATTTATCACAAGTTTTAGGGAAATCCACTTTAAGCATTGACTTATATGTTTAACACTTGTTTGCGTGTAAACGTGATTTTGCAAAAATATAAAAAAATGAATTTTCCCGTAAGTAATGCAACTTTATCATACTATGATTAGATTTAATTAATGACATTGAAGGCATGACCCTATAAAGACCAAACAACCCCAACGGGTGCAGATATATGTTTGAAAAAAGTTGATTAAATACGGTGCGTGTCTATCGAGTTAAATTGAAATGTTAAATGTTCAAAATAAGGAAGTTGACTACAGTTAGTACTTTTGTGATAACAACCGATCTGGATTATATACCACCTGATCAAGGTCTACACTGTTCGCCATCCCTACAGCAATGTAGCACGTGTGCAAGGATATGGCAGTCAAGAAAAACACACCAGTCGAAAATAAGTAGATTTATATTTATATCTCTTCTCAATGTGCAAAGAGAGTGTGCATGTCGAAAATCTAGTTTGCGACGTTGTGACAGCCTTGCGACATTGCGAATTCGTAAGGATGCCTTGAGGCTGCCCTACGAAACCAAGCGAGTTTTACCAAAAGTGTTGCCGTAGACAGGTGTACGGCTGTCGTAAGGCTGATGTGAACAAGGCTTCACTGGTAAGATTTGTTACATTAAATAAAAGAAAGTACAGGGGACACCCGGGTTCGAACCAGGGACCATTCGATCTGCAGTCGAATGCTCTACCACTGAACTATATCCCCTTGTTATTTATATTATCATCGTACTTTAGCAGGTAACATCGATATACCGGAAACATAGGTGGCTCTGTTATATACAGGTAAACAATAGGTGATGAAATAACACGCAACTTTGATTTCTTTCTGGTGCGGTATCAGTATATATGTAACAATTAGTGGGTTTAATTAATGAAATTAAAGGCGGAATCATGTAAGACCAATCAGCCTCTAAAAAGTGCAGATGAAAGTTGACAAAAACGTAGCGTGTCTATTAAGTTAAATGAAACTGTTCAAAATAAGGATTCATCGCAGATAACACTTTTGTGATAACAACTGCTCTAGATTATATACCATCTGATCAAGGTCAACACTGTTCGCCATCCCGGCAGCAATGCAGCAAACATATATGAACAACGAATTAAAATGTAGACAGTCTTTGTAATGTAGGCGAAAAAGCGTCAGCTGTAAAAATCACATAGTTGTACTTAGATAAGTTCGCCATATGTGCAATGAAATATACTCACAATAATAATACACAGGAGCTTATCTTTGTAACAATGTATTCACAACTTATTACTTAAACAGAATAGGCATGGGGGATATAGCTCAGTGGTAGAGCATTCGACTGCAGATCGAGAGGTCCCTGGTTCGAACCCGGGTGTGCCCTTGACTTTAATTTTTCTGCGTGAGGGGGGAGGGGTTGAAAACGGGGTGGTTTTGTAATATAGACCGAAGACTTAATTCAAACAAAACCTGCATGAATAAATATATCTGAATCTAACTTTAGAAACAAAATGCTAGGCTTTCAAAAAAACGTTTAAAACAAAATTGTATGCCAGTTTTATTTTAATTTGTACAGATTAATTTAATTTAAGTATGAGGGCTGTCCGGAAAATTTGAGACTGTATTGATGAAAGAAAAACTGCTTGGGTTATATTAACCAAATTGGACTTCCCTAATATCTTATATAATTGGCATATATCTGTCAAGTTTGAAATAATTTGTTCACATAACATTTACAATACAATCATTTTATATCATACGTTCACGGAGCACTTTGCGTAATATTACGTTTTTTACGAATAAATCGCCAGTATCTCTTATCATAAATAACATCAACACACATAAAATATAGTCATTTCAAGTGAAATAATGAGGTGCTTGTAAATGTTGGTAATTGCATTGATAAATATATAACTCTAGTCAAACTCTTCAACAAGAACCTGAAAACAGTGTTCTAATTGGAGGGAGTGGAGTGGGGCGGTGTGTGTGTGGTTGGGGGGGGGGGGGTCTTACAAACTGTATCTTGTTCATTTATTCATATTGATGTTTTGGAAGGTGTTTGATTTGCTCCATGGACGGGGAGGTACAATCAAAATATTTCTTGTCAATACAGTGTTGCTCATTTCGGCTGGCGTTTCAGTGGAGCGTTTCAAATCAGCATCCTTTTATGGTATTATACATTAAATAAAAGAAAGTACAGGGGACACCCGGGTTCGAACCGGGGACCTCTCGATCTGCAGTCGAATGCTCTACCACTGAGCTATATCCCCATAATATAAGTAGAGTGTTATAGTTGTATATATCAAAATACCTTTAACGCCAGGTAACATCTGTTTACTGCCAACATAATATGGCTGCATTATACAGGTAAACAAAAGGTGACGAAATAACACGCAATTTTGATTTTTCTAACGTGGATTGAGGAGTAACATTCGACTGCAAAACCTCCTAGAAAGACCGTGTCTATCGAGTAAGTAGATGGAAATTGACTGCAGTTAATACTTCTGTACTAACAAAAACGGATCAAGATCTACAACCTAGCCAAAGTCTACACTATTCGCCATCCCAACAGCAATATAACAGAAATATAAGCAAAAAGAATATATGTAGTATTTCTGTCGTTGTAATATTTACGAAAAGTGTGTCAGCTGTGATAAAATCACATAGTCGTACATAGATATGTTTGCCAGGTATGCAATAATATATACTCACGGTAATGATACACAGTGGATAATATATGGGAATACACGTAGTGGTAGAAAATTCGACTGCAGATCGAACGGTCCGTGGTTCGAACCCGGGTCTCCACTGGACTATATTTTTTACCGTGAGGGGTGTGAAACCTGTAGGGGCATCGAAAAAGGGGAACTCATTTCTTTGGGGAAAGATATGTCATGTTTGAAATAATTTGTTCAAATCACATTTACATGGACATGCCCAGACATAGTACCATAGATCTGCATTCGAGTGCTTTATATAATCTAACTTGTTCGTATATTAACACTAGCATGTACACAAATTTGAAGTTAACTGTATTTGGAAAAAAAACACGTAGACCCCGTTCAGTCATCTCTAATGTTTAAAAGAAATGTCACGTGACCACATTATGCCGCTCGGTCGTAGTCTGCATTGTTATATGTTCTGGTAGAAACCTCTGTATACGATCTCATCTCATAATTCTTCGTTAGCTCTAGTTTTATCTTAAACCTTGACATATTTATATCATCGGACATAAAGATAAGCTTAGCAACAATTAAAGAGTCGCGAATGCAAGAAGATAACTGGACTATATTTTTTACCGTGAGGGGTGTGAAACCTGTAGGGGCATCGGAAAAGGGGAACTCATTTCTTTGGGGAAAGATATGTCATGTTTGAAATAATTTGTTCAAATCACATTTACATGGACATGCCCAGACATAGTACCATAGATCTGCATTCGAGTGCTTTATATAATCTAACTTGTTCGTATATTAACACTAGCATGTACACAAATTTGAAGTTAACTGTATTTGGAAAAAAAACACGTAGACCCCGTTCAGTCATCTCTAATGTTTAAAAGAAATGTCACGTGACCACATTATGCCGCTCGGTCGTAGTCTGCATTGTTATATGTTCTGGTAGAAACCTCTGTATACGATCTCATCTCATAATTCTTCGTTAGCTCTAGTTTTATCTTAAACCTTGACATATTTATATCATCGGACATAAAGATAAGCTTAGCAACAATTAAAGAGTCGCGAATGCAAGAAGATAAGGCTCAGTGGTAGAGCATTCGACTGCAGATCGAGAGGTCCCTGGTTCGAACCCGGGTGTCCCCTGTACTTTTTCTTTCGTGATGAGAAACTCTATTGCATAGAATCACTACCAGTTATAACAGAAATAAAATATTTCGGTCATTCTTTAACCTAACGGGCTAGACTTTCTAAAGTTCCTCGCCTCTTCGAAGATCTAGCCTTGTTCTAAAGTGTTACACTTCATTTGAATATTAACGGTATTCAGTTTTTTTTATAAAATGTCCTCTTAGTAGAATAATTGTGTTTGAAATTATCGCAAAAACGAGATTATAGAAAAAATTCAACTTTAAGCTTTCGATTTGGGCATCCACCAGTTCTATATAAATTATGCCATGAATATTTGGGGTAACACGATAAAATAAGGAGGTTTGAAAGTTTGGCAGAATAAGCGACCAAACAACCGATTTTCATCACATAAAAAGCAGGACACTGCAATCGGTATGAATTAAGATCGATATGTTTAACATGAAATTTATAATTTAAATTATAGCTGGCAGAATGTGACGTAAATCAAACAAACAAACAAATTATAATTTAAAATGGCACGGGACCTTTACATAAATGTGGTTTGCCGATATTACTTCAAGTCGTTGACATTCATCCCCACGAAATTTCACAAAATGATAAAATGCATTCATAACTCACAAACAAGTGAGGTATAGTTTATGATATCAAACTTTTACCTGCAAAAGTAAAAGTAAATCATTTCTACAAGAAAAATAAGGTAGTAACTGCATATCAAATCAATATATTATGAGGACAAGCATATCGCATATTTTCCGCGTCCATAATGTAAAATCTAACAAAGTTTCTCCTCGACCATTGTAAAGATAAATTATAGCTGAAAACAGCATTTTTGAAAACTTGATGTGTTTAAAAGAAGAATGTTTCAATCAATACACTGAACGGGGATACTAGTTTGTGAAAAATTTCGAATAGTCAAATTAAGACAGCAGATGTTTACGAAACCCAAACGCAGTTTATAGCAGGTTAACCTTTAGCCTGCTGATAAAATGTCATGTACTAGAACTGTCGTCTGCCTAGATTTTAAAATTCATCAGAATCGCCCATTATTTGGAGAAACAATTGGCCGAGTGTCAAACAGCTTGGAGCCTGATTAGACACCGAGTTACTCGGCGTCTAATCTGGATCCAAACTGTTTCAAGTTCTATCACGGTCGCCCATAGCAGGCTAAAGATTAACAGCATGAATAGGAGATTTGTTGTTTAAATGGTAGTTTTGCGTTATCCATCGTTATAGGACATATAGATGCAGTCGACGTTTCAGGGGACAACTGTGGTTCGAACCTCGTAACACTCGATCTGCATTTGAGTGAAATCTTGTAATCTGATTTATATTTCAACAACACTAATATCAGAGTGTTAACGAGTTTAACGTACAATTTATTTCAAAACAATATAGACTACGATCAGTCAGCTCTAGTGTTATAAGAAGTACCACGTGACTAGATTTTTCCACTCGATCATTGTCTGCATTGTTTTCGATATCTTGAGAGAAATCGTCGTAGAAGATCACATCTAGTAATTTTTGTCGTAAGCTCTAGTTTTATCTTAATTCATGCCACGTCTGTATTATCGGACATAAAGTAGCATAAAGATAATGGTAGGAAGAAAAATACATGTGACTTTCATAGAATATCATATGGGGATATAGCTCAGTGGTAGAGCATTCGACTGCAGATCGAGAGGTCCCTGGTTCGAACCCGGGTGTCCCCTTTACTTTCTTTTTCATTCCATTGGTTAAAAAAGAGTTTTATTTTATGATTTAAAACAATGTGATTTCTAGGAAAAAAGGAGTTATAAATTCAAGAAAATATTACGGTAAAATGTTATTTTACCAAACAATCATTGTATTCGCTTGTCCTAGCAACAGTGAAACATTTAGATATTTCTGACATCATGTTTTACAACTCGCAAACCACCTTAAAAGGACAATTGCTTACGAAAATCATCGCATAGACTGAAGGTTCACTGCATAGATAGGAACTATTTCTTATCTATAGTTATAAGACTTATAGATGCTTTCAATTTTCCGGGGAAAATTGTGGTTCGAACCTTGACCCACTCGACAGATGCATTTGAAGATGTTTATGGTATAACAGTAATTACATTAATCATTATCTTAATCCTTGCCAGGTCTATATTATCGGACATAAAGATAACTTAAGAAGACTTAACACAGACTCGAATGTTTCTTTCCCATGCATTATAAGGGGATATAGCTCAGTGGTAGAGCATTCGACTGCAGATCGAGAGGTCCCTGGTTCGAACCCGGGTGTCCCCTGATCTTTCTTTTTCATTCCATTGATTACAAAGGAGAGTTTTCCAATCAAGATTCAACATGGACACTAGACAGTTTGTGAACAAAGACAATTTGTCAATTAAAACGAAAATTGCTTACGAACACACCAGCACATAGATTGAATGTAAACAGTATAAATAGAACTTTTTTGTTTTTATCTATAGTTATATGAGTTATATATGCTTTAAACTGTCTGGGGACAACTGTGGTTCGAACATTGACCCACTCAACAGATGCTTTCGAATGCTGTTTATGGTATACCATTAAATTAATTATTAATTGGCAAATAACGTAAACCCCGATCTGTCAGATGTATCACGTGACCGGACATTGCAGCTCGATCGAAGTCTGCATTGTTTTCAATATCCTGACAGTAATCCCTGTAGATGATCTCATCTTGTAATTTTTCTCGTTAGCTTTAGTTCAGTCAAAATTTCGTTTCTGAGGTGGTATCTGGTCGATTTATACCGATCAAGGTCCTTACTGCTGGAATTTCTACATACTTTTCTTAGAGGAAACACTTTACTTTCAGAATATGACGTTCTTCGTACTCAGATTTTCGATATACGGCCTGGATTCGTAATAAAAATTGAAAAAATATCTGCTTCAATCTCCATTTATTAGGTAAAGTACTGGTATTTAAGGGGTATTGGTAGATGTCTGTTAGGATTGGGGCTACTTCATGGGCCAGCTCCTTTAGAATGGTTGGGCTGATGTTGTCTTTACGATACACTCCACGCAGTGTTTAATTATTTCCATTCTTGGAATGTAGTCATATCTCGTATACACGCTGCAATGGGAGCGTATCTTTACGATTGTTAGGGTTTAGTTGCAGGAGTTTTTCTTCACCGTTGTAGGAAATGTTGATGTTTTTTGGTTGTTGGGTGGCTGATGTCATTTACATAGTTAAAGTTTTGAAATCTGATGGGGAAATCTTTTAACTTATTGTTAATACTGATAGGACTTGCTTGTTGATAATATTTGCCTTCAGTTTTGGATTAAAATGCAATATACCGTTGTCTCGCAGACCAATAATTGTCGAGTTATCCGTTCTTTTATGTTTGATAAATGTCCACAAGCGTTTGCTGGTTTCTCGACTTCTAGTGTCTGTGGAATCTGGTGTTACAATATCATTTTAAATAGGTCCAGTATTTTTGTCTGAGCATCTTTTGTAGGTGTTGTTTGCAGTTATTGTAGGCATTAGCATGTGATGGATGTTTAGATTTCTTCATTTGTATGTATAGGCGATGCCTTTTCTTCATTAGTTTTTAATGCCTGGGGTTATCCAAGGAAATAAGTCTTTAGATTTGGCAGTCTTTCGAGGGACGTGTATCTGAATACTGGATTTATGTAGAAGAGAGATGTGCCCATATCAGATTTATACATGTATCACATTTTTGCGTCCATTATAACATTTCCCGCAGTCATGTAGTCTTTGCTAAACATGGACACAAGAGATATCAACAATAAAAGACACGTGAAATAACCATTTAATTTTAACCAGTTCAATGATGTAATTAAATCCTTCCGCGCCACACACACGAACTGAATTTGAACATGTTTATAAGATCAGAGCATGAATGTCGTGGTGTTGAATTCATTCGTATATCAAGGTTACTGGTACAAGTAACTATAATATATAATGCTTAAATCAAAACTTAACACGACATATTTCTATGTTTGAAACTATCATTTCGCAATTTCGTCGTTTAGAGCATGAAAATGACTGTGTAGCTTTAAAAGGATTGATGATGTTTGACTTGTTGTACTTATGAAAAGTAGACAGACAGAAAGTTTATGGAGTCTATACGTATTTAAAGGCGCACATCTTTGCGCAGAGATATTGACGCAATAAAATAACACCCCGAAAAAATGTATATGCAACAGGCAGTGGCATGAGAGAATAAGAGAGAGAATGAGAGAGAGAAAAGATAGAAAGATATATGTTATTACTTTCAATACTCAAAGGATCAAATGTTTCTTCTAAGATTTTGAGATATGTTTTAACTTACAAGATAAAACAGCTATATATTCGCATTCTATGTATTTTCAAGGTAGAGCCGAATATCGATCGCACACCTATTTATTCGCATTGTATTTCTTTTTTAATGAAGAGCCGAATGTCGATTGCACTGCCATACATTCGCATTGTATTCCTGTTTTAATGCAAAGCTTGATTTCAATTACACAGCTATAAATTCACATCTTTTTTACTTTGAATGTAGAGCCGAATCTTGATTGTACGGCTATATATTCACAAGTTATATATTTTGAATGTAGAGCCGAATTTCGATTGCACAACTATTCAGTTTTAACTTATATACTTAGAGTCGAATGTTGATTACTCAGCGATTCATTCGTAACTTATATACTTTGGCTGTAGAGCCGAATCTCGATTGCATAGCTATACATTCGCAATGTATACATTTTGAATAAAGAGCTGAATGTCGATTTATTTTGAATGTAGTGCCGAATGTTGATTGCCAAGCTATACAATCGCATGGTATGTATTTTGAAAGTAGAGCCGAATGTTAAATGCACAGCTATTCATTTTACAACTACTTACTTTGAAAGTAGAACCGAATGTAGATTGCACAGCAAAACATTCGCAATGTATGTATTTTGAATGTAGAGCCGAATGTTATTTGCACAGCTATACATTCGCATTCTATGTATTTTCAATGTAGAGCCGAATGTCGATTGCATAGCTATACATTCGCATTGCTTTTCTTTTTAAATGTAGAGCCGAATATCGACTGCGTAGCTATACACCCGTAACTTATTTACTTTGAATGTAGAGCTGAATGTGGATTACACAGCTATAAATTTGCATCCTTTTTATTTTGAATGCATAGCCGAATATTGATTGTACAGCTATATATTCACAAGTTATGTATTTTGAATGTAGAACCGAATTTCGATTGTTCAGCTATACAGCTGTAACTTATTTACTTTGAATGTAGAGCCGAATGTCGATTGCACAGCTATACATTCGTTTATTATATGATTTGAATGTATAGCCGAATATCGATTGCACAGCTATACATGTGCATTGTATATCTTTTTTAATGTGGAGCCGAATATCGACTGCGCAGCTATACATTTGTTCATTATATTCTTTGAATGTAGAGCCGAATGTCGATTGCACAAATATAAACTTGCATCTTTTTATTTTGAATATAGAGCCGATTATTGATTGCGCAGCTAAACATTCGTATGTTATATACTTTGAATGTAAAGCCGAATGTTTATTGCCCAGCTATAAATTCGCAATGTATAAATGTTGAATGAAAAGCCGAATCTCGATTGCACAGCTATACATTCGCAATAAATAAATTCTGAATGTAGATCTGAATATCGATTGCCGATCTCATAGCCATCTTCACACACATGGAGTAAACCTTATCATGCTGAGACAAAGTCGGCATGGTGTTGCGTCAACGTTACTCCAAAATGAGAGTATGTACCGTTTGTCTTGATAACATATAAGTTTGCAATTAAAATAAAGGCACAGGTGTTTAATGTATATCGTTCAAGATTAAATTAATCAGATATGTTAAAGTTACAAAACCTTGTTTTGGAAATATATCATATATGTAACTATTAAACAGTGTTGTGTACATGTGGTGTACTGGATGTGTGTTTTGTCCATTCTCATTTTAGTGTTGGTGTTCAGTATGGTTCTTTAGGGTCTTACTACCACCATGAACAGCCAACAGCAGACGACATGTAGTCGTTTCCAGATAGATTTTTAAGATACAAACCGATCATATCCATGTTTTCTTCAATAACTAAATTAAAGCTCTTGACTTAACACACAAATACTGGTAAATAGATAGAATTCAAACTGGTGTAAACGTTCATTAGAATAGTTAACTCAATAGAGAAAACTTGCTTATTACTCATCAAACCAACCAGTAACAGCTTGAAATCTGCGTGTACCATCTGTGGTCAACATCAGGTGAATCAGTCCGACAAACTGGACGTAAAAAAATCATTAGTTGAAATATTGGAAAGCTCATAAAATAAACACAATAATGTTTTATTTCTATTTTTGAAAGTGAGATTCTTTAATAATACAAATCTTTTTTCTATAATCTCTACTTTATCTGAGTATCTACCGAAACCATGGAATAAAAAGTGCTACGATGTCAACATTTTCTTAAACTTACCAGTTTAATCCGGTGCATAAATATCTCCTGTGTATAAATATCTTTTAAGTTCATATATCTAAGACAGTATGATACATTTTGCTTCAAGCTTTTAAAATCTTATCTTTTGTTTGTTTGTTTTGGAATTTAACGTCGCTTTAAAAGTATTTCAGTCATATCGCGACGCCCAGCTCATTACAGGTGGAGGAAGACCCCGGGGGACCTCTGTACACTATTTCAGGCACAGAGTGCAACCGGGGAGAACCACCAACCTAACGCAAGCCAGCTGGAAGGCTTCCTCACATGAAAATCCGAAGTGCCCAGACTGGGATTCGAACCCACAGTGGTGAGGGGCAGAGAGATTGGAAGTCAACGACTATAACCACTCTTCCACGGAGGCCCCTGGTCTAGATCTAAACTGTTTGCAAAGTTAGTCACTATCTGGGTCTGGCACTATAGGTTTAATGACATACTAAAACATAGGATGTTTTACTGTAATAACATATCATTGTATCAAATCAGTAAAAATGTCTGAACACTTAAAACAGCAGCCTTTGCCATATTGGCTTTGTCTTAAATAAGGTGAGTGGTATAAGGAACATCATGGTACAGGCCCCCGTTTCACGAATATTCTTAAGTAATTCCTTAAACTAAGAATAAATAGTAGGCTACGACTGTTAAAATTCTTCACTAAAAATTTGATGATTTTTGGGGTTCACTAAAATTGGCAAGTAATCGCATAGCTAAGAACAAATAGCGTTCTTAACTTTCCATTCTTTTAACGTGTTACGGAACTACTGTTCATTCGAAGGTGATTTTCAGCTGTTTTAGAGTGTGCTGTCATTGCAAACTATAAATAGCAACTGTCATTGGATGTTGTCATTTGACAAGCAATGATCAGAGAGGTGGCAGGGGCAATGACCTATACTGTCAATTTCAAGAGTGGCAGCAATGGACTGCTGTAAGAGCAATATTTATTCTAGATAGAATTATACCTATCCCTTACCTCCTCCCTAGACAACTGATCCAATAGGTTAGAACAGTCCCAAAAAACTTTCAATTTGCTCAAAATACCGCAGACGCTGGATTCTTCTGTTTTGGTCAGCCATATTTAAGACGGTTAATCATTGTTGAGACAGGGGAATAGCTGTCTTAAAATAAGGGACTTAAGAATCATTATAAGACTGTTACTAAGCCTGTTATTTTTCTTGAAATGCAGCAAAAGTTAAGCCTGTTAATTTTAGCCTGTTACTAAGACGGTCAAGGAGTTAAGAAAAATAAGGGACTTAAGAATGTACGTTAAACTGGTGCCAGGCTTTCTTGTTTAAAAAAATATTTAAAGTAACTTTTTAGTAAATCAAAAGTCCTATATACTCTACAATTTTCCCTTACAAGAATGTTTGTACAGCTTTATAATAAGCTGTAAAGAGTGAACCATTTAGTCACATGACTAAATTAAGCTTTTCTATGTTTTGCTTTAAGGTAGAAGATTCCTCAATGAAAGTAAGTCTTTTATCTTAAAGCCACCTTTTGCTTCTGATTTTGTTGCATATCTGAGAGGGGTTGCTTTACTCAGTAAGGTGGCAGAGAAAACAATGCATTAAATACAGTATTAAAGATAAATTTGTTCATTAATTCAAGTAGTCTCCATGAGAATTATACCGGACCTTCAGACATGTCTGTGAAATTTGATAGAGTCCTTCTAAGGACCCATTATTACAAGAACTTATGACTCCTGTAAACTTTTAAAAGAGAAGACAGCTTTGAGAAGATTTTTATTTACAAACCATAACTATAAACTTCATTTTAAAAATTAAAATTTTAATTTATTTTTAAGCTCAGAGGCTCATTACTTTATGCCAGTAATTATATAAAACCAAGGCATAAAAAACTATCACTTATTTATTCCTGTAAATATGTAATAAATGTTGAAATCTGCAACCAGATAAATGAAAATAAACGTCCATAAAATAATTATAAATTCTGTTCTTGGTTAGTCTTGTAATGTAAAAGTCCAGTGATTTTAGAAGTATAAGAGAACTTCATGTTCTGCTATGTGTATTATTCCGAAGTTTTGCAAAGAGACTGTCATCCACGCATGTACACTTACAGCATAATCATTTGATCTGGGTCTATGCTGTTTGCTAATTTTAGAGATAAAAAGGGATTAATTCTTAGCCTGTTTAGTGCGAGTGTGATTGTACAATATGCAAACAGCTTGGATCCAGATCCAAGCTTTTTTGACACTCTGCCAATTGTTCTCCAAATATTAGGTGAATCAGATGAATCTTTAAATCCAGGCAGATGACAGTTTAAGCAGATGACAATGTTTTCAGCAGGCTAAAGGTTCAAAGAATGGAAAACAATGCACTTTTAGGGATCACTCAGTCTGTCTGCCTGTTAATCTGTTTTCCTATCCACCTATCCAAAAGTGACTGCATACTGGTATTCATGACCATTGTCAAAATATTATATGCCAAATATACTTATCTAGATAACATGTTCGAAAAAAATTTACATTGAAAATGTATAACAACATGTATATGTATGCTAGATTATGAGAAATTATACTTTCTTTCCCATCTTATTTTGTTGGACAGTGTTTCAGTTGAATTTTGATTTTGTAATTATTTTATGTTGGCTGTAGCTTCTTCCATCTTTACCAGTAATCATTTTGGCAACAATTTTTAAAATATTGTCTGCTAATCTCTAAAACATGCCTAAATTAGAGAAAACCATTGTAGAAGACATATTAGCCTTGAATGTGTGCAGTGCAATCTATATCTTATTATTTAATATGCATTTAATGCAATATATAAGCTTTTGATTTTAAAAAAAGAATATTCAGTTATAATTTAGGAAGGAGAAAAGTTTCCTGTAGACCAGTCTAAACTGGCTTGCCATGAAACAATTTGTTTCATGCACTGATTAAAATTCTTGCTTTAGCTTGATTATTTGTATTTAAAAATCTGTACAAACACTTTCAAGTCTGTATCCTGGAATAACAGGAAACAAATCTTGGCATCAAGTGAATATAAAGGGCTCTTAACCTGCAGCTTCCTGAATGCATTTTTACCACACCACTGCACCGTTAAAGGGTAATGAATGTTTAAATATGATTTCTATTTATATTATACACCCCACCCCCACCCCCACCTAACCCTATCACAAGTTATATAGGGGGAGGTGTACTGGAATCACTTCATCTGTCTGTAGATTTTTTTGTCCAGAGCAGTTTTCTTCCAGCCTTTGACCTATAGACATAATATATATTTCCATTTTTTTTTTTGAGCTATAGCATTTTTTTCATATTTTCAACCCTCTACACATAGGCTGTTTAATTGTCTAAAGTCTATTCCAAACCTTCTACTTGGTAGAGCAATTTTATTGAAACTTGACAAAGTGACAGTTAATTGTCCTTTGCAAGAACCATAACTCTATCTTACCTAATTACAGCTGTTTGCCCTTTGCTACTTTTTATTGTCCAGAGCATAACTCAAAATCTTATGCAATTCAATACAACTTCAAAAAGGGATAAGAACAACAATAGGAAGTGCAGGGTACAAGACAAATAACTCTTATCTTTACCAATGTCAGAGTTATTACCCCTTGTAACTATTCCTTTTCTAAGGCATAACTGTAAAAACTGATGAATTGAATTTAATTCAACTTAATTCATGCAATAATCAAGAAGTACATCAAGAGTAAGTTCAGTGTACAAGAACCATAATTCTATATTGACTTATTACAGACTCACAGCCCTTTGTTACTTTTTCCTTGTACAGAGCATTACTGGAAGTTAACCAAATGTAATTGAATACCAATTCTAAAAAATTTGAAACTGAACAAAATACACAAAAAATAACGATTCTTACAGTGGTCAAGCATGATAAGAGGAAGTGCATTGTACAAAAACCATAAGTTTACCTAGACCTTCTAAAGATCCAGTTATTGTCCTTTATTACTTTTCTTGGGAAAACTGCTACCTTCAGTCAAATTAGGTGTGTGTGTGGGGGCGGGGGTGGGGGTGGGGTTTAAATTCAGTGTTATCATTACAAAAAATAAAAAGAATCTGTTTGTCTTAAATCAAACTCTAATCTGTCTTTGTGTACATCAGCATCTGGTGTAGTGGTCTAGTATCTGACTATGAAAGGGTTTTAATTACGAATTCTAGCTGCAATCAAGTAGCTAGTGCATGTCAGTCAGAGCAATGTGTGCATTTGTTTGCATGCTGGTCTAGACCAACAGATTTGTTATTGCACTTGCTGGATGTGTGATTAACACCCTCATATATATCCCCAGAGGGTTAACAACTTATCATGTTTTCCAGTCCTTGTACAGTATACTGCAGAAACTAAAAACTGGTATAAATCGGTTATATATGAAAATCAGTTGATTGATTTTTATTTGAACTTTTGAAATTAAATTTGGTTTTAAACTTAAAAACTAGTTCTAGACTAACAGAACCAGTGATTATCAGATCCCTGTCTACAACATTATTGTTGAGACTTAGTCATTAACTTAGAATTATGTTTTTCTTGTCAACAAGGGCCTCCTGTTAATTGAAGGTTAATTGAAGGTGAGGGGCTGAGAAGTTGACTTTCAATCTCTCAACCCCTCACCGCTGTGGGTTGGATTCCCGGTCTGGGCACTTCGGATTTTTCAAGTGAGGAAGCGGTTCAGTTGGCTTGCAGTAGGTCGGTAGTACTACCCGGGTGCACTCTGTGGCTGAAATAGTGTACAGAGGTCCCCAGGGTCTTCCTCCACCTATAATGAGCTGGACGTCGCGATATGACTGCAATACTGTTAAAGTGACTTAAATTCCAAAACAAACAAAAAAATAATTGAAGGTAGATGTTCCACCATTATAATGTTTTTGCTACCTTATTGCTTTTTGTTTTTCAGGCACATCCAAACCCCTCTAGCAACTGGTCTGCGAGGATTTTGCATGCTCTGAGAATTCCCAACATGCTACATGAAGATATCCCCAACCAGCCCCTTGACTACTATACATGTGCTTTCAAAAAGTCCAAATTACACAGGTATGTGCTTTCAACATGTCCAAATTACAGAGGTATGTGCTTTCAAAATGTCCAAATTACAGAGGTATGTGCTTTCAACATGTCCAAATTACAGAGGTATGTGCTTTCAAAAAGTCCAAATCACACAAGTATGTGTTTTCAAAAAGTCCAAATTACACAGGTATGTGTTTTCAAAAAGTCCATATTACACAGGAATTTGCTTTCAAAAAGTCCAAACTACACAAGAATTTGCTTTCAAAAAGTCCAAATTACATAGATGTGTGCTTTCAAAATGTCCAAATTAAACAGGCTTTACTTTCAATTTAAAGTCCAACTTACACATGTACCTATTTGCTTTCAAACAGTCGTAAGTACACAGGTTTGTAAAAAAGATTTGTTACATCAAAGAATTGTTATTAATTATATAGCCCCCTTTTCATATTTGAGTATGTTCACAGGAGCTTTACACATTTTGTCCGGATCATTAGGTTGTAAGTAAGCTGTTAACACATGGCGCAGATTGCAGTCACCTTACACCTGCACAGGTACCCATTTATACTCCTGGGTGGAGTGAGGCACACGTGGGATTAATTTTCTGCCTAGAAAAATCTGACAGACTGGGGGGTATTTAAACTCAGGACCCTTGAATTCTGAGTCCTGCGTCCTACCACTAGACCACCATCCCTACCCTACGTCAAAGAGTCACAATGTGTACAGTAAATTTGATGTCACTGAAAACTGTTAATTTGCACAGGACTGGTATATGCTGTCATAATGTCCAAATGGTACAGGTATTTGCTTTCAAAATCCAAATTGCACAGTTAATTTCTTTCAAAAAATGTCCAAATTGTACAGAAGTATGTGTGTAATTAAAAATTTGTTCAAATTGCACAGAATGTCCAAACTAAATAACATTTATTGGGAATGGTGGTCTAGTGGTAGTATGCAGGATCCAAGGTTCCTGGGTTTGAATTCCGCCCGGACCTTCGGATTTTTCTGAGGAAAACATTAGTCCCACATTTGCCTCACCCCACCCAGGTGTATAAATTGGTACCTGTGAAGATGTAAGCCAATGTGCCGTGGCTGCAATCTGCTTCATGTGTTAACGGCTCACTTACAACCTGATGATCAGGGCAAAATATGTAAAGCACCTTTGAAAGTATGTCACATATGAAAAGGAGGCTATGTAAATGTGGTTAAATTAAATATAAACTTAACAAACTAAATGTATAGTAGTCAGTATATTCTAGTTTCTTGTTTTATAGTTGCCAGGGTATATCATCTAAACATATTAAGTGTAGCAGAACAAGAACTGCATATTGATAAGTCATTTTGTGGTGGTAGGGTATTAATCACAGTCAGTAAGTAATCTGGGTATCAAAGACGTTGGAAGAAAAAACCTATATACATTACTCTTTTAGGTTTCTTGGCTCAGAAAACCAAGACACCTATTTTACTACAACACAGCGAAGCCGGATTGTATGGGAAATTCTGACAACAGCGGCATATGGAAAGAGAAAGCGGGCAGAAATTGGGATAGAGAGACTGCTAGAAGAAGATGTTTATTCGGCAGCTTTTCCTTTACATGATGTGAGTATCAGATTATGGAAATAAAACCTATGCTACATTTTCAAAATCATGCCATTTTATTCCTGTGCCTCTTCGAAAATCTTGCCTTATTCAAATGAGTTTCAAAATTACTGTTATTCAAATTGTTATAAAATGTCTCATAGTAAAATAATTGCATTCCAAATTATTGTTTGTTTGTTTGTTTATTATAAATTTAATGTCACTTTAAGAGTATTTTATTCATATCACGACGTCTAGCTTGTTACAGGTGGAGTAAGACCCCGGGGGGCCTCTTTTAATTATTTCAGACACAAAGCACACCCAGGTAGAACCACCGACCTACCGCAAGCCAGCTGGAAGGCTTCCTCACTTGAAAAATCTGAAGTGCCCAGACCGGGATTTGAACCCACAGTGGAGAGGGGCTGAAAGATTGCAAGTCAATGACCATAACCACTCAGCCATGGAGGCTTCCAAAATTATTGTGAAAAAGAAAGTAGAAAATTCTTAACCATCCTACATGCACCAGTTCAATTTGATTTAGGTTATAACTACTTGGGGTATTGCAATAAAATTAGGAGGACTGAAAGTTTGACAAATAAAATGCTCAAACAACCAAATTTCAACAAATTAAAAACAGGTCAACTCATTTAGGCCGTTAATTGTCATCAGTTAATTTAACATAAAATTTGCATAGTTTAAAGTAGCAAAGACCTTAAAACTGGAGTCTACCTAGCCTTTAGTAATACGATGATAAAAATAAAACAAATCAGAATCTTAGCATTTATCATGCATTTGTTTGGATACCCCACTTTTGTGTCATATTTGGGAGAAAGATTGATGCCTAGTGATCGCTTTGTCCATCTGTCAATCGGTCTGTCCTTCACAGAAACTTAATGCTGGCTATAACTTTTCCATTTTTTTTCAAACTTCCAAATTGTGTCATTTATTAACTATTCTTTTTCAAACTTTCAAATTGTGTTGTATAAGACAACAAGGTTTTGAAGCCACAAAATTTTGTAGGTCAAGATATATTTGACAGAGTTATGCCCCTTTTTTAACTTAGATTTTTGGATTTTCTGACAGAGTGGATTTTCTGACAAAGTGCAAAAGGGCCATACACATGTTTTACCGAACACCCATCTAGTTGTTTAGTTACATGAAATCCATGTAAAGGAAGATTTATCCTTGGCAATTTCCTCAGTTTAGAGTTACAAGAAATATTTCCTAAACAAAATTCTTGTAAAGGGAAATTTGTCTGTTGGCAATTTCCTCAGTTACCAAAACAAACCTTTGACATTTAGTTCTTCCTGTACTGAATAATTATTGTTGTAGTTCAAGTTGTTAATTGTAAGGAAAGTCAATTCTGTATGGAAAATATCTTTGACCTTTTAAACACCATGTGCTAATTAAACCTTAGCCTGCTAAAAAATTGTCTTCTGCTTAAACTGTCGTCTGCCTAGATTTGAAAATTCATAAGAATTGCCAAATATTGGGAGAAACAATTGGCCAAGTGTCAAACAGCTTGGATCTGGATAAGACGTCGAGTTACTTGGCATCTGGATCCAAGCTGTTTGCATATTCTGTCACAGTCGTCCTTAGAAGGCTAAAGGTTAACAGTGCCAGACTGTTGTATGTCTGTTACATACAAGATAGTTTAGTACTACACTGAGCTTTAGATATATTACAGTAAATACCTCTGTCAGGCAGTTTTGACAAATCTTCTTATATATTCATTACATCTTAGATACATGTTTCATTCACCAAGCCCTTTAGAACAATGGTAGCTAGTTTAGTACCAGACTCACAAGGCATGGAAAGTTTAACTGTTATTCCATGTATGCAAAATTGAAAATAATAGAAATAGAAAGTCTACACTGTGAGATGGAAGCATCTACGTTTAGAAACATTTAGGAATGATGAAACGTTTTATTTTGCTTGATGAGTTGAGAGAAAGCCTATTTCAAATATATCGATAAGGTCTGTTCTAGCTCATCAGTGTCCTTATCTCATTTTTAGAATTTTTGTGGTAACTCTTCAGCACTTGTCCAACCATTTCTATGCCCTTTTTCAAAGAATAGGGGATGTAATGCTTTTCACATGATTTATACCTTGACCTACATTCCTCAAACTTGTTAAGAAGGTTAAGAATGACCATTAGGTGACCCCTATTGATTTTGATGTCATTAGGTCAAATGTCAAGGTTTACCATAAAAATCTTGACAGCTTGAGTGCAAGGTGAACACCATATCTCCTACACTTGTGGGCCCTCTTTGTTCCCAGTCATTTTAAACTATGCTTACTGCAAAAAGACCCATTTAAATAGTACCAGAGTTAATCATCAATATCTCTTCTACATCAACAGGCTAAAAAGCAACAGCATAATTTAAAGCAGACCGCCTTGAATCTGTGATTTTAAAATTGATGACAAGTCCATTAGTCGCATAGTTACTCTGGTAAGGACAGTTCCTGTGGCAAAAATGATACCGGCTTGTAGTGTAATATTCTAATTTGTCACAAGTGTCATCCCTTCGATGATAAAGGCATTAAAACTAAAAACTTTAGACTTCCTTGAGTATTAATTTCCTGGAAAAATTGTTTGTTACTGGAAATAAACAAGATCATATTGTCATTTTGAGACTGAACAGCTTCTGTAATGTAACAGCTCTTATTTTAAAGGAGTTTCTGTTAATGGATAGACTTTAGATGCAATCTTGTGTCCTGGGAATCTCTTGTATTGAGGTTTTATGGGATTTCAAAATCATCTTAGCAAATGTAATACTTAGTACAATATAGTATAGCAGTAAGACTTTCACATTTTTTATCAAACTTAGCTTTTGGAAGATTTAGTTGTGCATTATTCAGAAATTGGTTTGACAGTGAATAATGCACCTTGCAAATTTTATGCCCTTGAAATGCAACAAAGTAATTGGCCCGTCTACCCAACTTCAGATAAATAACTGAAAATATTAAAGCATAGACCCAGGGATTTCTAATTTATTAGGCATGTTGGTCATGACCATTAGATGAATCCTATTGATTTTGAGGTCAATGGTATAAAGGTAAGGTCATTGTGACCTTCAGCTGAAATACCTTTTCCCAACAATAACTGAAAAATGCATTGACCCAAGGATATCAAACTTGTTAGGTTAGGTAGGTTTTTGTAATGACAATGTAATTGGTCAGATGGGCTACAGGTGGGTGGCAACAAACATTCCTGTCTAGGCTCATAATAGCTGATATATGCATTGATGGAGTTCAGATGAGCCAAATGCCACAATGGTGCCCAAGATACCAATGCTTGAAGCCTTATGTTTAAAGTTATTGCTGCCAAAGACAAAAAAATCTGTGAAAACCAAACTTCTTGACCTTATCTCATCCATTAGGCAATCTGTTTAGTTAAAAAACATAATCGCTAATAAATGTAAAAAAAATGAGTGGGGGATGTGTCTTTATTGTTTCATAATTCAAACCAAGAAATTTAAAAATATCTGAAATGTATCTGTGACTATGGTACATTCATCAAGCAAAATTTGATTTTACAAACTTGCCCGATTTTAGAGTCTGCATTTGACCTTTAATCTTTAATCTTGTCTGTGTCCAGGGTTATGAATATATCTTGAGCATGGATATATGTATACACTCAGAATCTATGATCCGGATTGTCTAAAAATAAATTGCATGATTGTAACTTGCATGGAAAGAGTTCTTCTCAGAAAAGTTTTTTAACTTCAACTTTGGCCTTATGACGTTGTTGTTTAAGGCATTGAACAGTAGCATTTTGGCATGTTGTGCTTCCTATGGTTTTTTTTGGTGGTATTTGACATAATCTAATTAACAATACCACAGGGGTCTGATAAGGATTGACCAAATCACTATATAGACTTTAAAAACTCATTATATCTGGCTTACTTCATATAGTAGCTATTCAGATTTGTCACCCAATCCAGTTTTCCTTAAATTGAAACCCATACCTACTCAAGCCTGAAAAATAGTACCGTAATCCTTTTATACCTGTGATGTAAGATCATTGTCTCCAGCAGCTTTCTCTTAAGGTAAAGCTAAGTTTTATAAAAGCAGATTTGGTTGATTGTTGCATCTTTTCATCAGAGTATTGTGCAGAAAATTTACTTCATCTTCATAACCTCTACTTCCCATATCTTACGGTAGACTGATAGTCTATTTCAACTTTCCAGTGTTTTTGGCTTGTTTATACCGATTGTGCACATGGAAAATGATAAAAAGTGATAGCATTTATTCTTTTGTAACCTTCTTAAATTATAATTTTAGATCTATGACCAATGATACACGAGTTGAATATGGAAATCGATATATATATATATAAAACCACCTTTTGATATATTCATGCATAAATGACTCAATATCATGTTTATTGCAAAAAGAGAAAGTGTTTTTTATTTTACTTTTTGTCTGATCTGATAAAAGAGAAAGTGTTTTTTATTTTACTTTTTGTCTGATCTGATATGAAATTTTCCAGGCAGCAATTTGTAAAAAAGAAAACAAAAGTAATGATAATAATATAACTGCCACAGACAAACAAGAATTATATTGTATTGAACAATTGCATGATTTTATTTTGTTTCAGGGCCCATATGAAATGCCCAAGTATGGTGTAAGTGATCCTTCAACCTTAAACCCTCGACAGATTTTATATAACTATTGGGCCAAATGGTGGAAATGGAACAAGTACCAGCCCCTTGACCATATAAGGGAATACTTTGGCGAGAAGATTGGTATCTACTTTGCCTGGCTAGGTAAGGCCCAGCATTGGCAATAATATGTTCAACCTCCACCTGGTTGACCTTGAAATTCATAGCCTGACTAATTAAAACAGCTAGCTGACTGACCTGGAAAGTTACATGATTATGTTCTATTTTATAGCATGTGCATTTCAAACAGTAGCCAAGATGGCTGACTCACCTTGAAACTTTAAAAAAGCTCTATCTGTTGCATATATACATTTCAAAAAGTACTCAAGGTGGCTAATCTTGGCAATAAAAATTCATTATAACACAGTAACTGCTGCCTTTAATGTATGCTCTTTTAAACAGAAATATTGCAGAACATCAGTCAAGCTTTGTCTTTAGATATGTTTAATGCAGGAATAATGTAAAGGAATTTGCCTTCAGCAATTTCATTTATAAACAAATCTTTTTATTGGTTTCCCCTTTCAAGATGTATGTTTATTATC
>JAULCC010097733.1:0-14211 GCA_032358795.1 Nuttallia obscurata
TGAAGTCGATCAAAAGATGGAACAAGTATATTGAATGCAATTCGGTTGTGTGAAAATAAATGACTGGCTTTTAGATTTCTATTTAAGTCATTTTGGCGAAATGTGAAATAACAATTAATACTTCAAAAACTGTAATGAGTAAAAACCAAAACAGTGCGTTTTAATTATTATTGTTTTTATAATTATTACATACCATATTTATATAGCACTTTTATCATGAAGTTCATGTATACGCTAAAAATCGCTTAACAAACGAACATATTTTGACATACAAGCTATCTATAAAAAATAGTATTTGCAGGTATTATAAATTAAAAATGACAAACAAGAACACTAAAGCTATATAAAGAAAATCTTTAAAACATCAGTAGTACTAAGGATTATACTGATAAACAGATGAAAATAGATGAATAAATAACACTAAAGCAGAAAAAATGATAAAGCTAAAGAATAAAGAAGTTGATGGTTCTTAAGTCTGTTCAGTTTCGCTTTAAGAGATTAGGAAACAAACGGGGGGCGCATGGGGCGCGGAGCAGCTTAATACTAAGGTGTTTTTTACAAGACGAAAGTTAGATTTTGACAATTGCGTCAAACGAAATCACATCCGACTTTATTCCACTTCATATTTAAACGTAAAACAGGTCCGTCATCGTTATTGGGTTATATTTGAAAATCAGTTATACGTTTTGAAACTCAGTTAAGCTGTTAACTGACACATACCTACTTACGTATATCAAAAAGTTCTGCTTTCTGTATTGGATCTAACGTAAGCTATGTCTAAATATAAAATAAATCTAAAACTTTAAATTGGTTTGTAAGATTTAGTGACAATAGTATTTTTGAATGTGCTATTATTTCCAGTTGTTCTATAACTTGATGCAATATGATACAGTGTCGTTTTCAATAAGTAATTAAAAACCCAACACGAAAATGTGTGGTATACAGCCATAAAGATTACCAAGTTTAACAAAGGAAATATTTCTAACTTTTTTAAGCTTCTTTTTCGAAAGATGTTTAAAACTCTTGAGTTCATTCCGACATACTCGATTCAAGGTAGCAAAACGTTTCGCCAAAACATTCAGACTTTTGTTGGCATGCAACTGCAATTTTCATGACGTCATACTTTTGTTGGTGGTGCGTGTATTATTTTCATTCATTGCTTCAACCTTTAACGGAAATTCCTAACTTCCATCCTTTTGCTGTTTTCGTTAAAGTCCCCCCCTTTGGCTGTGTTCGTGCGACTGACATAAATTACAATAAATGTGTTAGTAAACCATTTCCTTCAATTTTTTTCATAAAAAATTTATTTGCTTCAGATATCATTTAAGATACCTGTTACATCAATTTGAATCCAGTTCATGAGATAAACGTATCTTTTATTTGCAAATTGATATTTTATTCTTATATAAGCTGTGGTACAGATACTTGAATTACGTCAATCAAGTTTACAAAATTCTTCGCAGCCGTCTAAGAATAACATCAGGTTGTCATGGGGCTATGTTACAATTCGACTAATTAATCCTTGGTTTTGTAGGTCTTGCATATATTCGAAAATCTTGACCAGCAGTCTCGCTTTAATACATCATTACATAAAAGTCGATGAAACGTCTGTTGTGATGATAATGTAAGAAATCCATTTCGTTTAAATCCATAATAAAGCTTTAAAATACGTGTTTAAGTCGTGTTCTTTTGTACCATCGTTCAAAATCATGAATAAAAGTTTTCTTTGAACACGTGTTTTTACTAGATCATATTTGATCAATTATATGAAATCGATAGAGCAATGTGTTTATTTCTAATTTGATTATGATAGTATTGGCTATCGTTTACGTTGCAAATGCGTCTCGTGGTGCACCGTGATATGAATAAATTAAAATCTGACTTAGATCTATAGGATGTAAATAGAACATGAGTTACAAAAAGTCGACGACGATAGCTGAAGCATTCCGAGAGGATCATCCGAAATATTCCCGGTTGGTCACGGCAGCGTTCAGAATATCAACAATGATGTACCGACTAACACTTGAATTTAAGCTTGTTTTTACATTTGTTGCATTTGTAGTTGCGCAGGAAACGTTTTTAAAAAACTTTATTTTGCAATATATACCTCAATTGATTCGCGAAAATTACGAATATCACGATGTTGAGCTTTTTTAAGGCATTAAGTTAACTTGTACAATTACATACAATTGTTCCCATGTCTTCAGTATATGTCTGTCATGTCCATGGTGACGTCACGTTGATCAAAGCCTCATTCCATTACAGCTATGTTTTGTAAAACAATGGTAGACAGCTGTTTATACTAAAGATTTGTTCATTTACAATGTTTTGTGTACTACCAGATGCCGGGTGAACTGTTTTGGCAAACTAACCTGTTGACTTAGCTATATGTGTTGTTTTGTACAAAGCACGGGGTTTTCTGCCAGCATACAAGCTAAAACATTTGAACTTTACTTATGTATTTTTACTACATCGACATTACCTGATAACCTTTTTTGCTTGATTTCTGTACAAAATGATGTATAATTCATGACAAACTGTTTTAAGCAGGTTTGCACATATATATTTTAATTTTTGTCAATTTATCACCTGTATTACAACTACTTATAAACAAGAAATATCAAACCTATTATTATCAATCGTTGTATAAGCAAATTGAATGCATATGGAAAGTATAATTTCTATTTAAAGAAGATCTATTCACGGTGGCTTCTTGTTTCGTTATAAACAGGTTTTTCATAAGATTAACGATAACAATCTTCAAGTCAGTCTGCCTCATGTAACTTCACTTTCTTTGCCACCTTGACTATTTCTCTAGTTAAAGCAAACAGATAACACCTTTAAAATAATATACGGTACATTATCAGATCTACTGGGATGCTTCATGTTAGGGGAGGATGGGGAGTGGGGGTTGCACGACCCACTCCTCTAAATTATAATGTTGTAATATATGGGTCTATTTCGTAAGTCGTCGACTCATTGAAATGAGCCAGTGTTTATTTTTCAAAGCATACATATATATACAATCATCTTAACTATATGATATTTGTTATTCACAGAACTACGACCGCGAGGAGGCGGCGGGAACACCAACACACGTTGTAAACTGGATCAATGGCATAATGCAAGACCAACCTAACTACGAAAAAATTGTAAGTATATACGCAAAACTGACGATACTGTTTTAAAAATAGCAAACGTGTGTTTTTTAATAAATCAGTGTCGTGGTGAAAGCAGCGAATATATTCTGTTGAAGAGGTACATTTTCATGTGATACAGAGTGCTTCAACAAATGTTTGCGGTTGTCGTCAAAATAAAACGTGTTGTTACAAAACTTATTGTTTGAGCGTTAACGAAGTTACTTATTAAGTGTCCGTTCATAACTAGACTACTAAAAAATCAGGTCCGGTGCTTATAACATTTTACCTTGAGCATGGGAACCTTCTCAAGCATCTGATTGGCCAGAATAGAGTTTGTGCTCAAAATCAGCCAACAGGATTGCCAGAAACTGAGCATAAACTTAAATATAACCAATCAGAAGCTTGAGTACGTTCTCGTTCTCAACATCAATTGTTTATAAGCACCGGGCCTAGCTACACCACAAAATTTGTAATGATAGAAGTCACACAATGCCGTTTTTTTGTTGTTGTTGTTGTTTTGGATTTATTGATTTTTTTTTCTAGACGATAAAAACTCAACAAGCCTCGTTTGTCATCTTTTGCAAAACTCTCGCTCAGTAATTCAAATAAACTATGAATAGTCATATAAGGACCTCTAGTTACAAATCAGAGTAATGTAGCGTTACGGCATATCGACAATCATTTTTGTTGGTAAAATATTGTTAAATTTTTAGGTGAAATACGAAATTCTTTATGGTTTTTTTTGTATTTTTTTTTCATTACATTCAGTTTGAAAGATATATTATAACTCATAACTTAATCGGAAAAATAACTGTTTTGCAATAATACATACTTAACAAAGTGAACGTTAGAACGTGTTTACCTGCTTTGTTCGTTGTCTCGTTAGAAATACAATGCCGTATTCTAGGGGTAGTTATTACAAGTGCGTCACGTGTTTCATTGTTCGATATATTCTAAGAAGGACAAGCGTATGTAACAGGGAAAAGTGTTTTTGTTTGTAATTTTCTGTATATATATTTAAATTATACGACTGTGTTTTCGCAATATTTCAGCCCGGCACTGACTGGAAATCAATATGCACACACTTACGTAACGGAGTTGTCCTTTGTCAGTAAGTATACGTTTTTGCAATCCTTTTCTTGTAACATTGCTGGCAAAAAGATATGGTCAGCTTGGAGACTTCGATACGTTACTGTCACATGTTTACTCATTGAGACTTTGGATAAAGCGTACAAACTATTCATTTACTCTTAGCCTGCTGAAAAGAATTGTCGTTTGCTAAACTGTCGTCTGCCTGGTTTTTAAAATTCGTCGGATTCACGCAATATTTAGAGAAACTATTGATCGAGTGTCAAACAGCTTGGATACGGATTAGACGCCGAGTTACTTGGTGTCTAATCTAGATCCAAGTTGTTTACCAATTCTTTCACAGTCGCGCCTAGCAGGCTTAGGGTTAAAACATTTTTGTTTTAGTTTTTGCAAGTAAAAACAAAGCACCACGAGTTAATTTATACCCACACGAAAAAGAAAATGTGCACTTGGTTAGAGGGAAATTTTTCATAGTTCTAGAAGCAAAATGTAAGCAAATTTGGTATCAATGTGCAAAAATGTATAGGCTACAAGATGTTTAACTTTTAATTAAAATTTGATAATTATCAGAACATTGTTTTATGTGTGAATAACGTAGGGGTGAAAAGTAAAAAGTTGCAGATTTATAATGTTGTAAGGAACAACAACTGGGCGTAAATTTTGGTCAACATATCCATGTGTAATTAAATTACCATGAATAACATCAAGATATTTTTTCCTACCGCCCATTCCTACCTATCAAAATTGTTCATGGTAATTTAAAAGCCCAAGGTAATGACGAAGTTTTCCATCTAGATGTTGTTCTTTACAACATTACAAATCTGCAACTTTTATTTTTTACGAATGTAGTGGAGAACAACAAAGTTCAGAGTGCACCAATCAGCACAAAATAATGGCCCCACCACTCTGTAAATGCTATATAGAAAATCTAAATTATATATACGAATAAACCTGGAAGGATAACTTATAAAACAGCTGCAACATCTAGATACATGTATAAAATATATGTGTGTAAAACTTGGGCTTAACACGTTCTTATGTGTTTTCTGTGATGTCATATATATTACAAATGGTTGTTTTGCTTTTATATAGTAGCATTGCACACTTTTATCAGTTTGTTTACTTGTTTTTTATCTGTGTCGTGTAAATTCTTACATTTATTATTAAACAAACGTAAATATATACTGGATACGACGATTGGTTTATTAAACACTACGATCTTAATTTCAAATTCGTTTTTATGAAATCAGTTTTGTTATAAGATATTCATTCAGTGATGAATGAGCTTTTCCAGTGTTTTTAACATGGTGCAACAACAATGTTACAACAAACGGTATAGTGGTTTTAGTAATTACTTCAATTATACCAATGCCAATCAAGAGTCACCTAAATGTATTTTACTTCAAAAATTTAAATATAGGTGTTTTTTTTATTTTCGAATCCCTTTTGCTTCAACAATGGCACTAGTATTAAAACAATCAAAATATTGACACTTATATATGTTTGTTTAAGCTGATAGATATATTTGTATTACGATATATTTGCAATTTGTTGACCTTAATTGCTTTTTATGTTAACTAACTTCAAGCATTGTTGCCGTTATGTTGGTATTTGTTTTCATATACCTTCTTACGTGCATAGGGTCTGACAATGCTCATGCTTTGTCTGCCGTTCGGTACATAAGCATCATTCGTGTGTTTGTTTCGGTTCGTTTACAGAATGTGTGTATTGTGTTGGTTCATTTACATCATTTTTGTGTTGTTTTTGGTACATTTGCGTCATTTTGCTCTTTAGGTGGCCCGATAATACATGGTGAGCACAGCGCCGGACAAACTCCAATGTAGGTTGCTTTAAACCCACATCTACAGCCATAACTGCCCTTATTTTCCCCTAAGTACTGCCAGTACCAATTTAGATGAAATCGTAGTACCTCTTACTAACATTATACATGTTCCCTTTAACTGTTTTGTAAAGCCAACACCGTTAAGATTGTTTCAGCAAGAAAAACAACATATTTGTTGTTAATAAAACTATTAATTTGGTCAACTGTATACGACTATGAAACTTTGTGTTTATAAATCAAATTTTAGAAAAAACAATTGAGTTTTATCAAAAGCACATTCAAAACAGTTGTCAGTGGTCCAAACCTTGTTTAAACCACGATATGCCGTTTAACTGAAACGTTGATCAATGCCTGTATGAAATTCAGATGCAATGTATGACTTGTCTACAGTTAATTTAATCATACGATAAACGTGCATGTGTTATCTCCGTCTAATGAAAAGTTTACTCGACACTATATCTGTGTATACTAATTCCTGATAGTACACGAACGCGTTTTACAGTTTAAAAAAGCAATATATAAATATAGATGTGTAGATATTGATACTAAACGGGTGTTGAAACATTTTCCTCATGTGACATTTCCTCTTTAACCTGGTGGTGTTATCCCGTGTTTAATGTCCCAAAGTAATTCCATACCGTTCCTGCTAAGATGGCTATTCCAAGCATGATCGGATAATGTCGTCATTGTCTTAATTCTCTGAATGATGATAACTCATTATAAGCATCGGAAGTAAGACTCCGTATCACATCGGAGGTTAGACTCCATATCACATCGGAGGCTTGACTCCGAATCACATAGGAGGCTAGACTCCTTGGCACATCGAAGGTTAGACTCCTTAGCACATCGAAGGTTAGACTCCGTGTCACATCGGAGGTTATAATCCGTATCACATCAGAGACTAGACTCAATATCACATCGGAGGCTAGACTCCATATCACATCGGAAGCTAGACTCCGTATCACATCGGAGGTTAGACTCCTTGGCACATCGAAGGTTAGACTCCTTGGCACATCGAAGGTTAGACTCCTTAGCACATCGAAGGTTAGACTCCGTATCACATCGGAGGTTATAATCCGTATCACATCAGAGACTAGACTCAATATCACATCGGAGGCTAAACTCCTTGGCACATCGAAAGTTAGACTCCTTTGCACATCAAAGGTTAGACTCCGTATTACATCGGAGGTTAGAATCCGTATCACATCGGAGACTAAACTCTTTGGCACATCGGAGGTTAGACTTTTTATCACATCGGAGGTTAGAATCTGTATCATTTTGCAGACTATACTCCTTAGCACATCGGAGGTTAGACTCCTTTGCACATCGGAGGTAAGACTCCGCATCTCATCAGAGGTTAGACTCCTTGGCACATCGAAGGTTAGAATCCTTGTCACATTGGAGGTGAGACTTCTTATCCCATCGGAGGTTATCCTCCGTATCACGTAGACAGATAGACTCATTGTTGCATCGGAGGTTAGATTTCTTATCAACTAGATATTCCTCGAGTTATTTTGATTCAGTAATGTTTTTTAACCACTTCGAATAATCAATCGATGCTAACATTTAGGCAGTCAAGAATGATATGGTTGTCAATGCAGTCATCACAATTTAATATTGTGAAACTAACGAGCAATTCGTTTTTCTCCTTTGGAGCAATTACTTCTGAATTGCTGATCAGAAAAAAAAGAAAATCATATGTATTAATAAAACATATTATGTTCATAAGATATTATACACAAAAAAACTATGACAGCAATCATTGTAATTCGAAGACAGAAACTGTAAGAGTGAAATTTTGTTTGAACTGGATAAAGCCGTTAACAATTTTGATAACTTAATCAAATCAAGGACCATGATCCATGACCTCTTCAAATGTTGTGTCGAACTTATCTCCAATATCAGATGAATGTTCCCATGTATCACACACTTGATTCATGATCTGCTTATAAACTGGCATTGTCCAACAGGTTCAAAGGTTTCACCAAACATATGTTTAAAGGTTTATTATCTACCGTTGTAATCATGATTATTTCTTCTTTGTTAGATGCTTTCGTTGAAAAACATATATGTTTTCCGCTCTGCATGCAAAGTGATCTATATCTATGAAGAGAAAGTTTATCAAAATATACGGGTTGCATATACTAGAAGTAAGCGTATATAGACAGTTTACGGAAATTCGGACATAGGTATATTTTATTTCAGATTAATTAACAAGCTATTGAAAGCCGACGGCAAGGACCCCGTCAAAGTACAGACGAAGGCTAATTCCCCATTCGTTGCCATGACAAACATTGAAAACTTTAACACTGGTTGTTTAAATTACGGCCTGTCGAAAGAATTCACCTTCCAGTCTGGAGATCTTTGGGAAATTAGAAAAGGCCCCTTCCTCAACGTACTTAACGGCCTTCACAGCTTAGGATTCGTGGTATGTATTAGCCTGTGCCTGTTTCATTATGATCACGTGATTTCAACAGTATTGGAGTGTTGGCTACTGTCTCTTACTTTGATGTTTATGTTAATGTCCAATGTCCTAACCCATCGTCTTTTTTCAAATTTTTTATCATTCAGTATCAACTACTTTGAAATATTTATATAATAAATCATGACTAAAAGTGTGTTTAAAAAGATTTTTTTATAAACACGACGTTCTGATTGTCCATTCCGTAAGGTCGATAAACAGTAGCCACCTACTAATATTGTTGAAACCGATGTGTGAGGTTTTAGTCGTGAATACTCAGCCACTGTATTGTTGGTTGATGACACGGTGATTTTGTGATAATGACTGTAATAAAACACGTCTCATAATTAAACTTGGCAGTGGTTTCAAAGCTAATTATATATGCATGTTAGGCGTGTAGCATTACCATTGAATGTAATTTTCTGAGTGGCAATATTTGACGACATATATGATTCGTTAAATTACACTGCCTTAATGTAGACATTCTCAGACAATAGTAAATAGCATAGTGTTACAATTATATTTTTTAAGCATTTGCATGAATGAATGTGTAGAGAATGTATCTGTTCAAATTCTTATCTCTTCTTTCCTGGTACACATTTTCAAGCAATGTAATGATAATGTAGAATGATAATTATATACCAGTATGCTGCGAGTGGCAACACAATTTTAAGATGCAGAACAGACTTCTAGTATTGTTAAAAGATAATACTGAATCTTTATATTATTTAGTTGAATTTACATATTCAAATATTTAGGCAACATACAGTTTCTGATATGGGAGCAAAACACTGTACTTGATCTAAAAGCTCATTTCTTGTTTTAAAATATCTATATGTAGTTTGTGTTGCCAAAAATATAGACTGTCTAACGCAGCATATTTATATATAGATCCGTTTCTATAGTAACACATTTACATTGTTTTTACTTATATTTGCATAATTTGTATTTATTTAGGTTTTATAAAAGTGAACTGGCTGTTTGCATGACATGTGCAAATGTGTCTTTATGCGCCTTTTATAATTGTTACTTGTCAAAACTATACTTCTTTATGATGACTGAGTCTATGTTATAACATTGCCTGTAATGTGTTGCTATAGAAACGTTTGTTTAATAAAACATCTCTCACAAATCCTGTTAGATTCTTTAGTTTAAATTTCTCTGAATTCTTTGATATTTCTGTTTTCTACTTTTTTGAAGTGAACCCAAGTTGACATTGTATTTATCCATGACGTTGAAAACTGTGTGATGAACATAGTCCAGACCTCTGTATTTCACTTGTTTTTGACACCATATGTCGAACAATAACACAAAGGTTTAAAAAGAAATCTAAAATTGCATTTCATATTAAAAACATATTTGATTTTGCAAACTGAATTTGTCAGAAGTTGCGAATCATGAAAATACTGTTTTTGGGCAATTACTAACTCTGCAGTCTGTGAACATTTAGATTCATGATTTCGAAATTGAAAATCATGAACTTAAGTTTCAAAGACTTGCCGCTTAACTGAAATATGAATAACAGTGAAACTTACCAGGTTCCCTTTCTCTTCTCTCAAGAATGGTTTCCATTTCAAATTGATCTGTCTTTCAGTATAGTGTCTCTTTCCTCTAGATAAACATCTTTTGCATGATTTTACCAAATGATTGAAGTCCAGTAAAAACCTTATCTCCTATTTGTAGACAAATTCCTGTGTGACCTAAGAAACCGTTCTATAGTATTTGAAATAGATAGAATAGCAATAGTTTGGTGTGTTAGATTTAAACAGGGGATCTTGTATTTGATTTTGTTTGTGAATATTCACAAAGGTTAAGATTATTGCTATATCCATTCAATAATCTATATATCATATGGATCAGCGTTGAATCACATTACCTTGTACCTGGTTTTGCATATGAATTCCATTACCTTGTATATGATATGGCGTTTGAATCAATTTACCTTATGTGGTGTGTTGTTTTGAATCACATTTCCTTGTATATGGTTTTTTGTTTGAATATCCACGATTAACCATGTGTATAATTTGGCGTTTAAACATACTACACTATAAACTCGGTTTTTTCTTTGAACGTCCTTGTATATGGTTTGTTGTTTGAATATCCACGATTAACCATGTGTATAATTTGGCATTTAAACATACTACACTATAAACTCGGGTTTTCTTTGAACGTCCTTGTATATGGTTTGTTGTTTGAATATCCACGAGTAACCATGTGTATAATTTGGCATTTAAACATACTACACTATAAACTCGGGTTTTCTTTGAACGTCCTTATATATGGTTTGTTGTTTGAATATCCACTTACTACCGTTTGTTTGATTTGTCTTTTAAGCATTATACAATATAAAATCGGTTATGCCTTTGAACATCGGAATAAATCATGGTAAACTCATACGGTATGTCGTTTGAATGCCATCCGTGACACAAACTATGACGTGCATTCTTGCATTATTTTTATTTGAATAACGGGTTTTTCTGTTTATACCATCAGTGCATTGACAGGTTTTTGTTATTAATATCTCGTCACTGTCGGTATGTGATATACTTTTCTATATTAATCCGTGAGGCTATACGTGTCTTATATCACAGTAAGTTTTAAATGGTTTCCGTGAAATGTTGTCTTGATTGGATTCAGTTATATAATTGGCTTGTAAAACTTGTAGATCTTCAAATACTTAATTGCAATAAGAAATAATACATACGTCTTACTATTTCCGTCTCGGTTAATGATAATTTCATTGTAAAAAAGTATTATTACTGATATTTGTAGAAACCATATACGATTTTATGGCATATTCTATCAAGAATAAGTCAGTTAAGCAGATGGTCGTTCCTTAACTTACATTAATATTGTTTTGGAGACAGCAACATTTATATTGTTTTGGAGACAGCAACATTTATATTGTTTTGGAGACAGCAACATTTATATTGTTTTTTAGACAGCAACATTTATATTGTTTTGGAGACAGCAACATTTATAATGTTTTGGATACAGCAGACAACGATGTCTTTGAGCTAAAGGTCAAATGTTTTACAGGTGTCAGATAAGCGTATGCATTTCGACTTTTACTTTTTCTGATATTCAACAATTACTGGGAGTTTATTTGTATCAGTGGGACCTTTTCAATATCTTGATTTGGATTACGTCTCGATTGCAAAATCTATTTCCGTTTTTTCCATCGTTAACTTATCTCGGTTCTCTAACAGTACGCCAAAACTCGAGTATTCGATGGATTAGTTTAAAAACATAATGTTTCCTCGTTTTACAGTGAAACGGGGTCTTCAATGGTTAACATGTAACGTTGCCGTTCAACAGAGAAATGTCCATTTCAGAACATTCTGTCTGGTATCTTAAAAGTTGATTGAATGACATTTGACTTTGTAATAGGAAGCTCATCTCATTTTCGGTTTTATGCCATTTGTGTGTTTCAGAGATTCTCCATTTAGAGCACTTTGAAAGGTTTTTGTCTTTCACCGCAGTCGCTCACTGTTGTTAAGCAATTCGGTATGTTGTTGTTGGATTTATTTATGCCACAGTCCAACTTATGCATCTATAGGCATTGTTTTTTAATGCTGAACTTTACCAGAGTCGCTCCCTGAATTTAGGCCATTCGAATTACTGGTATGTTTACCCAGAATCTTTCAACATCTCTGCCTATGAAGATAAAAGTTGGATTCACAGTTTCAACATGGGTCATTTCAATAAAGGCATCTTAACGCTTTACTAGCAATAAAGTAAAATGTGCTATTTTTTTTCTTGTAGGCCAATGCCAAAAATGCTAAACCAGCATATACGGGCGATTTAAAAAAAGCCACTGAATAGAAGTTACCATTTCCATGGCAACGGCATGTCACTATCATATCGATTACGCATTTGCCGTTATTTAATGTTAAACATTGTTATATAGTTTACATAATACTTAATTTGTTTATTTTGCCGGCAAAATAATTGTTTTTTCTCCTTGTGACTTTTCCATAATTACAGTTAATATTGATTTGATTTTGAAAATTTCTAACAAACTAAGAAAAAACACGTGTACAATTAAAGCACTTATATCATCAGGCGTCATATGTCATTACGTGGAATTGTTCTTCTTCAGGCGAACTCAAAACAGGTTATGCCAGCATATACTGGAGAAATCTCAAAGACCATTGACAGGGAATAAAACAACCACGTGACCCTCATCAGTCACGTGATATCATTACAGATCGATCCAGCTCATATCTTTGACATGAAACGTTTATAAATAAAAGCAGAAACCTGTGTGAAGATCGACTACATAGTGTTTGGAAATGTTTAACGTGGAGAAGATCGAAATAAACTGGATAATGTTGTTCAATTTTGCAGACAACTGTTTCTTTTAAAAAATAAGTTTAAACTGCGCTTGTTTCTTCTTTCTTTTCCGTCATGCATACGTGATGTTTATGTAAATTGTATGTTTCTGTTTATTTTTGAAGATGTAAATTATTGTTCAATGTGCTATCTAGAGTTCTGAAGAATTCTGAAGAGTTCTGTTGAGCTGTAGGTGCTACTGTCAACTTTGGACTTTAACTATTGTAACTACTGCCCACCAACGGTCGACCGTTCCTCTCAACTTCCTGAAATTCTTGCTTATCAATAAAGTAATCTACAATTTTAAACATGTGTTAATTTTCCTTTCTTCTACCCAAATAATATTCCCGCAACCTAGTAATACCACAACGGTCGAGTTAATGCCATCAAGGATTAGACACAAGACACAATAAAAAAAAACAAGAGCAGTCGGAGGACAGCGCGCTCGACTCTGGGGGTCAGTTATAGAATTTTACCGAGATTTCAGTGTATTATCTAAGTCAACAAAGAGCAATTATTCATACAGAAAACATGACAGAGTTATGTTCTTTTGCCTGTTGATAGAGGTAATGATGGTGAACAAGTATTGTAAGTTTTAAAACAATATCTGTCATGGTTCTGAAGAAAAGTGAACTGGTACGAAAAACTTAAACCAAAATTCTATGTTGAAAAAGGGTCATAATTATTACAAAAACCATGACAGAGTTATGTACTCTTGTCTAGTGATGGGGTTAATGATGGTGAACAAGTATTGTAGGTTTCAAAGCAATATCTCTTATGGTTCAGAAAAAAAGTGAACTGGTACGAAAAACTTAACCCAAAACTCTAAGTTGAAAAAGGGCCATAATTATTTTTTTTTAAAACCAAAACAGAGTTATGTACTATTGTTGAGTGATGGAGGTGATGATGGTAAACAAGTATTGTAATTTTCAAAGCAATATCTCTTATGGTTTTGAAAAAAACGGTATGAAAAACTTAAGCAAGTTTCAAAGTTGACAAGAGTGCCGTGGTCGCACAATCTACGCCCATCACTGGAAACTTGACAACTAAAGTTATTATTTGAAAGTACATTTATTCAATAATCAAGTCAATAAAGGGGCATTGCAGAAAAAATAATCAAACTGGACCCAAAATCCTGTATAACAGAAAGCCAATCATGAAATTTGGTTGGCATGCGTCAACCACCACTTAAAATATTGTCAATTTATTCAATAATCTAAGTCCAAAAAGGGGCATAACTCAAGAAATGAAATATCAAACCAGACCCAATCTCAATAGGGTTCTTCCCTGTATGCTAATAAAGCTAATTGTGAAGTTTGGTTGATCTAGGTCAAGCAAAACTT
>JAULCC010097844.1:0-14209 GCA_032358795.1 Nuttallia obscurata
TGAGGAAGCCTTCCAGCTGGCTTGCGGTAGGTCGGTGGTTCTACCCGGGTGCACTCTGTGCCTGAAACAGTGTACAGGTGTTCCCCGGGGTCTTCCTCCGCCTGTAATGAGCTGTAATACAGCGGATAAGTTAAATATTGCATTTTTCTATTGAAAGTATTTTTTTTAATTTGAAAACCTCTCAATTCTTTTCCTAAATGCATAGAACGCAGACCAAAATGAACGAAATGATAAATTGTAAAGATTGTTTCGGTTGATCAGATGGTTACCAAATTTCAATTATGGACGAGTCATTTGTTGCATTTAGGAAAGATGAAAAGATAATAGATTTGACCAATAAATAGAGCAAGTGTCGTAAAGTCAATGATATTTGCGTTTTCATAAATTTAATGGTTCTTGGTTCAAATCAAACATTGGTCCAATTATCCATAATGAGCGAATTTCGTCATTGTGGCGGTACTGTCACTTGTTCCTCGCCGCTACCTCAGGTAAGTAACACAACAATTACGATACTGTCATCTGTTTCCAACCACCACTTCAGGTAAGTAACACAACAGTTACGGAATCGTCAACTTGTTTCCCACTGCTACCTCAGGTAAATAAGACAACAGTTACGGTACTGTCACCTGTTTCCCACCACCACTTCAGGTAAATTGCACAAAGTTACGGTATCGTCAACTTGTTTCCCACCGCTACCTCAGGTAAATAAAACAACAGTTACGGTACTGTCACCTGTTTCTCACCGCTAACTCAGGTAAGTAACACAACAGTTACGGTACTGTCACTTGTTTCCCGCCTCTAACTAAGGTAAGTAATAGAACAGTTACGGTACGGTCACTTGTTTCCCAACGCTACCTCAGGTTACTAAACACAACAGTTACAGTCCTTTCAACTGTCTCCTACCGCTACCCCAGGAAAGTAACTCGTAACAGTTACGGTACAATCACGTGTTTTCCACCGCTACCTCAGGTTAGAAACACAACAGCTATGGTACTATCACATGTTTTCCACCGCTATCTCAGGTTAGAAACACAACAGTTACGGTACTATCTCATGTTTCCGACTGCTACCTTAGGTAAGTAAAAGAACAGTTACGGTACTATCACATGTTCCAATCGCAACATACGGTAAGAAACACAACAGTAACGGTACTGTCACTTCTTTCCCACCGCTACCTCAGGTAAATAAAACAACAGTTACGTTATCGTCACTGGTTTCCGACCTCTAACTCGGGTAACACAAAAATTACGGTACTGTCACTTGTTTACCACCGCTACTTCAGGTAAGTTACACAACAGTTACGGTACAATCACTTTGATTCCCAGCACTACTTCAGGTAAGTAACACACCAGTTACGGTAAATTACTTGTTTCCCACCGCTACCTCAGGTAAATAAAAAGATAGTTATGTCACTTGATTCACATCGCTACCTCAGGTAAGTTACATAACAGTCACGATTTCGCCACATATTTCCAACCACACTTTCAGGTAAGTAACACAACAGTTACGGTATAACCATATGTTTCCCACCGCTTTCTCAGGTAAGTAACTTAACAGTGACAGTTTTGTCACTTTTTTCCTACCGCTACTTCAGGTAAGTAACACAACAATTACGGTTTTGTCACTACATTCCCACCCCTACCTCTAGTAAGTAACACAACAATTACGGTACTGTCACTTGTTTCCCATAGATACCTCAGGTTAGTGACACATCAGTTACGGTACTGTCACTTGTTTACCACCGCTACCTCAGGTTAGTAAAACAACAGTTACGTCATTGTCACTTGTTTACCACCACTCCTCCAAGTAAATAACACAACATTTCAGTATCGTCACTTGTTTTCCACCGCTACCTCAGGTTAGTAACACAACAGTTACGGTACTGTCACTTGTTTCCCATCGCTATCTCAGGTTAGTAACACAACAGTTATGGTACTATCACTTGATTCCTACCGCTACCTCTGGTTAGTAACTAAACAGTTACGGTACTATCACTTGATTCCTACCGCTACCTCTGGTTAGTAACACAACAGTTATGGTACTATCACTTGATTCCTACCGCTACCTCTGGTTAGTAACGCATTATTTCGGTATCACTATTGATTCCCACCGCTCCCTCAGGTTAGTAACACAACAGTTATGGTACTATCACTTGATTCCTACCGCTACCTCTGGTTAGTAACGCAACATTTCGGTATCACTATTGATTCCCACCACTACCTCAGGTTAGTAACACAACAGTTATGGTACTATCACTTGATTCCTATCGCTACCTCTGGTTAGTAACGCAATTTCGGTATCACTATTGATTCCCACCGCTACCTCAGGTAAGTAACACAACAGTTACGGTACTGTCACTTGTTTCCCATCGCTATCTCAGGTTAGTAACACAACAGTTATGGTACTGTCACTTGATTCCCACCGCTACCTCAGGTTAATATTACAACAGTTACGGTACTGTCACTTGTTTCCCACCGCTACCTCAGGTTAATATTACAACAGTTACGGTACTGTCACTTGTTTCCCATCGCTACCTCAGGTTAATATTACAACAGTTACGATACTGTCACTTGTTTCCCATCGCTACCTCAGGTTAATATTACAACAGTTACGGAACTGTCACTTGTTTCCCATCGCTACCTCAGGTTAATATTACAACAGTTACGGTACTGTCACTTGTTTCCCATCGCTACCTCAGGTTAATATTACAACAGTTACGGTACTGTCACTTGTTTACCACCACTCCTCCAAGAAAGTAACACAACAGTTCGGTATCGTCACTTGATTCCTACCGCTACCTCAGGTTAGTAACACAACAGTTACAGTACTGTCATTTGTTTCCCATCGCTACCTAAGATTAGTAACACAACAGTTACGGTACTATCACTTGATTCCTACCACTACCTCTGGTTAGTAACTAAACAGTTACGGTACTATCACTTGATTCCTACCGCTACCTCTGGTTAGTAACTAAACAGTTACGGTACTATCACTTGATTCCTACCACTACCTCTGGTTAGTAACTAAACAGTTACGGTACAATCACTTGATTCCTACCGCTACCTCAGGTTAATAACACAACAGTTACGGTACTGTCACTTGATTCCCATCGATACCTCAGGTTAGTTAACACAACAGTTACGGTACTATCACTTGTTTACTACCGCTACCTCAGGAAAGTAAATGAACAGTTACGGTACTGTCACATGTTTGCCTACGCTACCTTAGGTAAGCAAACACAACAGTAACAGTTCTATCACATGTTTTCCACCGCTACCACAGGTAAGTTACACAGCAGTTTCAGGGAAGTAACACAACAGTTACGGTACTGTCACTTGTTTACCACCGCTACCTCAGGTAAGTAACACAACAGTTACGGTACTGTCACTTGTTTACCACCGCTACCTCAGGTAAGTAACACAACAGTTACGGTACGGTCACTTGTTTACTACCGCTACCTCATGTAAGCTATACACATTAGTTCAGTCACAACTAATTTACGACCCTCTAGTTCATGCACATCAGCAACCTAGGCTGATAACGACATCTTGTGTAGCATCATGTCTCGGGCTTATTGCAACAAAAATGTTCCTATAGCATTCGTAAACTACAATATATATGTAGTAATACTTGGAGAACGTTTCATTCTCTGAGATCAGGCATTTCTGAGAAAATTGACCTTACATTAAGGTCATATAAATATTCTGATAATCAATAACCAATACATATTTGGGTGATATGGTACTATTTTGAAACTTTATTGTATGTTTAACCTGTATTTATACATTATTTACATCTACACATGTTTTAATGTACTTTTGATCACTTTGTGCATTTGAATGTATGAAATAATTCACTTTTTTTCCTTTTCCGATGGGGGAATTACCCCACCCACTATTATGAATAAACAAAACATAATCGAAAATAAAAACTGACAAATCTTTATTTGTGTTTATCAATATTTCATTTGCATTAATTATGAAATATGAAATATGGCCCCTCAAAATGACCAGTTTAATACAATTATGGTTCATACGCATAGGTTTAATTTATACATTTGATACACGCGTAGTGTACGTACAATTCTGTAACACCAGAAATTTCCGATAAAGAGCAATACAGAATGCAAATAAAATAACACTATCTTTCCAGTTATCAACACATTGTAATAAAATTTCGTGCCTTCGTAGTTTAAGGACCCTTTGTGCTTGGTAAGAGGACCCACAAAATAGACAAAGCTGGACAGCGTATGTAAAACTAAGAACATCCACCGTATTCTTACATGTCGGAGTTTCTGCAACTAATTCCACGACAGGTTCCACATCCAAAAGAACATTCCAGACCGTGTTTCTGACATGAACATTGTTAACTCTCATAGTTAGCTTTCAATTACATCGAACAACGTTGAGCAGTTTTGCTAGAGCTACAGTTAATAAGACTGTACACATCATTCTTCAACTTCGAACCCCACTCTTAAGCTTGAGGGTGTGCATCGCCAATCCAGGTGTGAGACTGAATATACACTCGAATGCTATGGAAATACACTCGAATGCTATGGAAATACACTCGAATGCTATGAATATACACTCGAATGCTATGGAAATACACTCGAATGCTATGAATATACACTCGAATGCTATGGAAATACACTCGAATGCTATGAATATACACTCGAATGCTATGGAAAGCTGTTGCAGCAGATGCCGGTGGATGTGTATGAAATTGAACGTAAAGTACAATGTTCTCTTCATAACCTTCGCAGTGAACTTTTACAACCTTATTTCGTCAAGATTTTGAGCCGTATTTTCACCAAGAAGCAATATCAGAGCCAATTCTCCATTGTGCGTTACTTCTTGTTTTGGTTCACTTGTCACGAAGAGTGCCCCCATCTCTTGTAGTTGTGGAAATGTACAAAAACGTTTCAGTGCAGTGATTTTACCGATCCCATAGATTCGCGAGGTAGTGTCGCACCCTGTGTGTGCGTGTAGAAATGGGATCAGTTCACAAACAGGCCTTGTTAATATTGTCTGTGTGTTTTTAATGTCCCACACCTTATTTCATTTGAGTTGTTTCAGCTTTGCATCAGACCTAAGAAATCTTCAACCAGCAGATCCGTGTTTTCTCCGATCACAAACGTCGTAGTGGTTTCAGCATACTCTAGGGCTAAATTGACTGTAAATACATCTGCACCGCTTTCTGTATACCTAACATTTATCCCTCTTTCTTCAAGGTAAGTAAGTTCTTAACAAGTATATAAAGTTTAGTTTGTTTCCAACAGTTTTCAAGAAAGAATCTTTGCTTGATCGAAGGGTGTGTCGTTTGTAAATCTCACTGGTGTGCCTAATATTCCCATATTTCAGCGAACGTGGGTGATATCCTTGGTAGATGATCCACTGGAGTTATCATCAAACTCTACCGTTGTGCTTGAATACTTTTGGGCCAAGTACTGATAATATTGTCCACATATGATTCTAAAAGTGCTATTTTTCTCCGCGGAATCTTCCGTAATAACGTCCCCAAATCAATCGCAAAGGACACTGATGTGCTTGTATTTCTGGATCGGGTCGCATTCTCCAAGGTTCTACATTGCTTCAGCCAGTTGAGATTTCAGTGCAGCTCTTGGCGAATCTGCACTGTCGAAGAATGAAAATGGGTTGGTGCTAAACTCATACTTGAATATGGTCAAAATTTCTTTATCTCACCTAACGGCCACTGTAATTAAACATTGAAAAAGTAGTTGAGGATCAATGGTAACTGTTTAATCGTTTATCTTTATAGAGGCTTTGTTTGTCACTTAGTGGTACTGCTCGACCAGCTCTGAAGGTTCATCTTCAAAATGACCTCTATGACCTCTTTACCGAATACAACTAGCACGGCAGTAACATCCATTATGTCTTCAAATCATTCATCCGATGGAACAACAGTTTCAAGTAAAGGTATAACATGTTTACGTTTGTTGTATTATTGGTTAGATAAGTGCATCAAAATTTGAAGTGTTATTTCTCATATGTAAATTAGTTAAAATATCTATATGTAAACATTGAAACAAGTACTGGCAGACAGTTAGCCGAGTATATCTCTTTTAACCTTTACAGCGCCAAATAATTTTCGTCTGCATACACTATCGCCTGTCTCAATGTTCAAAGAGGATATTTCTCGAATTTCTGTTTAAAAACAGAATCAGGAACCGCCCGGTTAGCTTAAGTGGTTGAACATCCGCTTCCGGTGCGGGAGGTCGCGGACTCGATCCCCTGCCGGGTCACATCAAAGACTTTAAAAATTGTAGTAATCTCTTCCCTCCTTGACGCTCAGGAATAAGGGTTAGCATTACGACTGGTTTGTCGGTGTCAGGATAAACTGACCGGCCGGGGTTCAGTCCCCATGTGTATCAGAGCTATACACTGGGTACGTTAAAGAACCATAGTTCTCTACAGAAGAATTTTCTAAGTCTTTCGTATGACCCGGCATATTGTTATTTGTATATTGTGGCAAATATCGGGCAAGTTAACTACAGTATGGACAGTGGCCAAGTCAGGTGCTTAAAAATAGTTTACCTTGAATATGAGAATGTATATATAGATTTTTAGTTCGCGCTCAGATTCAGACAATCTTATTGACTGACTCTGAGCATAAACTATAATCGGACCAATCATACTTCGTGATTATAAAACATGATTCGTGCTCAACACACTTTCACCATGGGAATTAGATTTTAATTTAAAATTTGACATTAACATTTTCATTGAAATATTTTAACATGTATATGTCGAATATGAAAAAAAGGTAAATATTTATATTTTGAGCATAAACCTGAGTTGAGGAGAAAATTTTTTTTATAATCACGAGGCCTGCTGCTTGAGAACGTTCTCATACTCTTTATAAACACCGGGACGTGACCTTTCCTTTATTTACAAGGTTAGACATCGATGAATGTGTGGCTTATGAGCTGAACGTCGTGATTTCGATCCTGATGTCAGTCTTAACAAATCTTATGTTGCATATAATGGAAAAACTGTGGTTGAAGTACAAGTTCTACTGATATTAGCTAGCGTATTTCCTCTGTTCTTTACTTTATAACGTAAATCAGTAAGTAATGAATAGAGCAAGAAAATGCAGCTATCATGTGCAAGTTTAGATGCTCATTAATATTTATCAAGTTTCTGTAGAGTTATGGCCCTTTTACTTAGATTTTGTCTCATAAAACATTGTCACGTGGTCTTTTTGAAGAACGGCTTATCCAATGAATGTCAAACTTTACACACATATTTGTTGCCATAAAATACTGTGCAAGTTCGATGCTCATTAATATTCATCATGTTTCTGGAGAGTTTCGGCTCTTTTTGTACTTAGATTTTGTCACACAAAAAAAATTAACTTTGGCTATAACTTTGTTATATATATTTTTTCTTCAATCTTTCATATTATTCTGCTTATGACAACAGAAATGTAATGCAGCCTTATTCTGTAGGTCAAGGTCATATTTAAAAGAGTTTTGTTCCTTTTTGTACTTAGATTTTGTCCACAAATACTTAACTCTGGTTATTACTTTGCCTTTTACTGATATTTCTTCTTCAGTCTTTCAAAATATTTTACTTATGACCTCTAGGATGTGATGTTGGCAAATTTTGTAGGTCCAGTCATATTTGATGGAGTTATGCCCTTTTTCGAACATAGATTTTGTCACAAAAAAACTTAACTTTAGCTATAACTTTGCCATATATCAATATTTCTTCTTCGATCTTTAAAATTAATTTGCTTATTGCTTCAGAGATGTGATGCAACCTAATTGTGTAGGTAAAGGTCGTATTTGACAGAGTTATGCCCCTTTTTTGTACTTAGATTTTGTCCCAAAAACTTTACTTTGGCTATGACTTTGCCATTTAATTACATATCATACATGTATACAATCTTTCAAAATATTTTGCTTATGACTTCAGAGATGCAACCTAATTGTGTAGGTCAAGTTTCTGGAGAGTAATGGTCCTGTATTTCTTGAAAGTTATTAATAATTTCTTTGTCACAGGGACTTTAATTTGGTTTTCAGAGTGTGTTGTTTTTTTTTATTCTTGTTACCAAATGGGCAAACACTACAGATTAGCCTGTATGTAGTCTGTTCCGAATCTACAATTTTTACTATTTGTACACACACAAACAATTATAAACAAAAATGACAGTGCAGATCATGATCAGCCTGAAAGATGCACTGACATGTCTAAATCAACACTGCTCAAATTTCATGTAAGGGGAGTGCACTAATCACATTTTTCAGTTGGGCAAACATGCATTCTGTCGGGATGGTTTATAGCAGATTTGGATCCCATTGCAGATAAAGATCCGGCTTTGGAAATAGCGCTTATCCTGCTTCTATGTGCCGTAGTGATGTGGGTTACAACCGTCTTGTTACTGTTGTTTTTATGGAAGAAAAGGTAGGTAGGCACGCTAGCGCGTTACGTTACCTATAATTTCATCGACGGATGCCTACGAAACATTTCAGTACTTTACTTCGTTGTGAGCCTGCTTCGTTATGTATGAATCAAGTGTAATGGTAGAACGTAATTTGGTTGCCGACGATTTTCTGGTAACCATTTACCTTAAAGTCACCTCTTTTCAGTTTTGAAACATTGTAGATAATAAGTATCACGGTTGGAAATCAATCGTACTATTATCCAATGACTGTTTTGGTCCCGATAGTACCCGATCCTTGTTTTAGATGATCGGCCGCATTTTTTGCGAAAATAGTCGGGAACATGCGAGCACTGTCGAGAACTACCCCTATACCTTCGTGGGTAGATCTTGTGAAATCACCTCAGTCCTCCGAGGGTCAGGTACCGAACAAGTAATGGCTTCAATTCATCAAAGATCGTTTATCCAATCGGCCCGATCTGAACCAAATTGTCCCCTATGAATCATGTATTTTATCAGCCCGATTTTTGTCCGATATCGCCTCCAATCGTCCCCTGTTTTACCTGACTATGTCGGCCATGGGTCTACGGCTATAGATCGACTGCTGTTGTTTTTTTTACATATTGAAAAAAAAACAGCAGCTGGTCACTTGTACAGTACCCGACCCTCAGAAGACTGAGGCGATCGTGCAAGATCTTCCCCCGAAGCTATAGCGTAGTGCTCGACAGTGCTCGCAGGTTCCCATTTTCGCAAACTTTGACTGCGGCCGATCGACCGAAAAAAATATGGTAATTACCAAACTGCCAATAATAAAAAGAAATTCAGGACGACAATTGGGCGAATTTTATTCATCGGGAACAATCTGGTCCAGATCGAGTATTTCTACCAGTACCTATTACACTATTAGTTCTGGACAGACTAGTTTTCCATTCCGTTATAAATTCACCCATCATACTTCGGCAAATTGTTTCGGTAAATGCTTGCTTACTAACAGTTCTGTTATCAATATCTAATAAAAGATTGAGATGTAAATTTGTAAATCTAATTTTAGTAACATAAAACTAATTTCTACATCTACCATTTGCCTAAATGTAGGCCCAATGAAAAAATCGCTTGTTTAGGCGTGTGTATAGCGTATAGATGTTACGAATTCAATGGCTCGAAATGCAGTTATATTGTTTAATCACTGGCGACACCAAACCCATGTAACCACCTACAGCTGCAGATGGTGTACACTTCCCAGTTCCAAGAAAGAACCTCAATGCCCAATTTTAGACTGTATTAATGCATGGATGTGGTTTATAGTCCCAGATTGCAGGTCCATACGAGATCACAGGCCATACCAAAGAATCCTATATTTTGGTAAATACAGTGTACGACATACCATCAAGACTTCGCAATAAGCAAGCCTTATACTCTTCCAGTACTTTGTGCTATAATAACTTTGTCTGTAATGTCATTATCTAAATGCTCTGTAAGTGTTAAACCAAGGTCACCATATCTATCAGTATAACTGATAACATTTGTTCCACAAGTAAATACAAAGTCTGATTTCGATACTTAGGGTGGTCTGAAATGAGTGATATTGCTCTTGTTAGCATGTATTACCATATCAATGGTATTGCACCGTTCGTGTAATTCATTGAGCATACATTGTAAGTCAGATTCATTTTCACTTATCAAAACAAGGTCATCAGCATACAGTAGTATACTAAATCATCACTTTTGGCACCCTTATTTAAAGCCTATATACGTAAGACTAAGTCATAAATGAATATGTTAAACAACAGGGGGATAAAGTACAACATTGTCTTAAACCAGAGTTCACATTAAACCAGTTAGTGTAATAACTATTCACTCTAACACAAGAAGAGACAGACCGATATAAAGACTTGACGACTATCTTGCGTCTTTGTTTGCTGGTATATGAATTAGTTTCATGTTCGTTCTGATGTGTATCATATTTTGTATATTGTAGGCAAATGCATTCTCTTTTCGTCCATTATTTAATCTTGAATATCGTATGAGGCTACGTTGGATAAAACACGGATAACATGACGCGTATACCAAATAGATGGTGGCCGCTAGAAGGCGCATCGAACGTCACTTTCTCATTTCAGAAATTGTTGAAAAATACAACCATGCTATAGTCCTAATATTAACGTACCCCCGTACAAAAAAATCAGATCAATCGGACGATTTTCGGAAAATGAGGAGGAAACCCGCGAACTGCCTTAAAGTCTATAAATTCACAAAAAGTAGACATTCTAAGTTTTTCCGGGTATTATATTATTAAGTCACGAAACTTTGTCTATAGTGCTACGTTTACTACGGATACCCTTTTGTTCATCGACTATTTTATCATTTACCTCCAACCACAAAGTGAGACGGCTATTCAGTATAGGACTGTACAACATACATGCATGAGACAAGTGTTATTCCTCTATATTATGACGGGTCTCTAGGATCGGTAAAACTTGATTTGGGTATAGGAGTAATGATGGTTTAGCCCAAGAATGAAGGAATGCAGCCACTATTAAAACATACATTAAAAAGGCTATGCAAAAACAATAGAAATGCCATTTTTAGAACGTCAACTGGCATGTTATCAAAGCCAACGGCTTTGCACTTTTTTGCACTATTCAATACTTTTCTAACTTCCATTATAGAAATACCGCAATCTATGGAGGGTGATGACTTATTATTACTGTCTCTATCATTATCATAATTATCATCAGCTCCATTTCTACAATTTGTGTTTAACAGTTTACAATAATCAGTTTCCCATCTCTTTAAAACGTCGTTAATGTTGGTAGACAAATTGGAATCCTCCAAAATAACCTCAATTGGAATAGCTTTATTTTTTGACAATTTACACCGATTTTCTTAATTGACTTCCAAAACTGAGTTTGATCAGCAACTACTTCATTTAAATTAGCTTTATGTAACTTATGCCAGTGTTGTCGTTTAGAACGCTGCACCTCTCTGTCAAAATGTTTTCTAACAAAGCAATACTCTAACTTCAAATGAGTTTTTACAGAACTATTACAACTTTTCAACCGACTTTTTTCAGATTTACAAACCAAATTCCATAAGATGGTTAACTGGTCGTTTCATCAGGGCTTACCAGGTCTTCTTTTCTTATTGATAAGGCCACAACTTACCGGCCTGACGGCCAGTTGTTTATTCATTTCATGACGAAAATATTGCACCATTCATTTAAAGCAATATTAATATCCGTTTGAGAACGGAGTGATCTTATAAAGGGGTTACCTAATAAACTTAGGTTTATCCGGTCAGTAGAAGTGATTTGGCTTGTAGACGTATTAATTTCTATTACATGGTACCGGAACAATTTTACTCAGTAAATTAATAAAACAATTTTGAGACGACTTTATCAAACTAAAGGTAGTAGAATTACATTTTTCTCTCTCGATAAGTACAAACTGATAAATACAGCATGATCTAAAACATGATATAAAAAGAGGTATTGATTAAAAGAAATTTAGGTTCAGCCGATCCTCGAATCAACGCCGAGACATCGAAAAAGGGTAACAACACCATCACGCTAACCACTACACATCGGAAACATGTATTACGTTCGTTTTATATACATATTTTAACTCAATGCAGCGAAGCAAAACTATTCTGTAAACTGGTTTCAAAGCTATACAAATGTTGAGTTTGAAGAAATTCTTTTTACTAGTTTTCAAATAATGCACGTTTATATTCATTTTTTTTCTCGTAAAATCAAATCATGTCTGACGACATTTATATTATTTGCTAATATTTGTTGTTGTTTTTTCTATAATTTTTTCAATGTGTTCATGCAATATATTTTTGCTTGACTGAAGTATATTATATAACAGTCATGTAGCTTGTTTTGTGAAGAAACCAAAAATATGTTCGAAAATATGTATCACTGGTTATATATAGAACTTAGTTTTTCTTCATTCGAATACATGCAAATAATGCATCGGTCTTATTTACTAGAGCAGGTTTACAAAAAGGTAAGTATGGTGACCCCACTTTTATATGTTTACTATGATGGTTATATGTGTTTGATTGCTACTTCTGCAAATTTCAAGCAGTTTTTATGGCAAATTCAAATGGGCGCGTATTCCTTTAAAGGCATAAAAAGCTCGAAATTGAAATAATTGGCTTTTTCGTGCAAGTCAGACGAGGCATATATTGCAATATTGGGTCTTAAAATTTGTCCTAAGCTACTAAAAATATGAGAAATACAATAACAAACTTAAAATCGAGTAATTATCAGCACATCAATGTTAACATTCTAAACGCTGTTGAAACAAACCTCATATATAATTGGAAGTTGCTTATTTACACATTATATGCAAACATATGCATATGCGAATGGCATCGCACGCATGGTGGTGCACATTGAATAGTACACATGAAATAAATTACATCACAAGACGTGATCGTGATAGTTAGCTATAAATCGAGGGCCTCAGATATACATTCCGAGCTGCGGAATGTAAACAATGCCTTAGACTACTATAATGGTAAAATCAGAAATTAACACATTGATTTATTGATTTCAAATAGTAAATGGAATTTGCAATTGTAACATACACGTGTTAAGCGACAGTTTTTATTCATGTTTTTGCAGACTTCTAATGTTTACACTTATCCGAGTTTAATGAGATTGAATTTCACCTGTCCAATGTAAACTTTGTATGAAACATGATGCCACTAATAAAAGCAATCGGGTATTGCATTTTTTTTCTCAGGAACCGATACTACACACCATGCACGTGTAGATCGTGCATAAGTGGGGTCGAAAAGCGAAAAGAGCGTCCTTCATCAGCAAGTTACGGACCACTCACAATGGACGACAACACTTCTGCGGACATACCGGAACCAAGACAAGAACGCATACTCTTCAGTATTGGAAACCAAGATGGCCGAACAAGTTCCAGGCGTGGGACTAAAGACGATTATTTCAACGACGAAATATTTGAAATGTCAGCGTTTGACGACAAAACAACGAACAGATCCAATAAACTATTAACAATAGAAAGTGATGATGACGATGATGAACTGTTTGTACCTGACTTAATTTTCAAAAGACCGTCCTCGAAAAAGTAAGAGGACTGGTATAAACACCTTGTGTTGAGGACATATAATTCATGTGATATCGTTTATTTAACCTTTGAACTTTTTGACTCACCACACAGAAATGCAATTGCACTTCATGAGTTAATGAATAGTGATACAACATTTACAGAAGCGAGTTCTATAGAGAAAATATATCAATGAAGTCTACTTACATTAGACTACAGACAGTCAACAGTTACCCTGACTATGTGATACAACGGACAGACATATCCGTTAAGTTCAACTGTTTACAAAGAAACATATTCCATGCATTGCAATAACGAATATATCAAAATGTATGATAGAAGGCAACACAAGATAATATTGTGTGAAATCCTGATTTGTTTTTAAACTCGGAAACGAAACAATAATTATTTTAAATGTATATTGAAATGCCAAAGTACATTGTGAATGTCAGCTGAACAGTGATTGGTGATGTGTCAGACTTTAACAGACACCCGTGAATTCTTAGTCAATATTTTAATAGTTAAAACAAGAACTTGACAACAAGACCCGCCTTACGAAAGTTAAGTACGACAACATCTATCGTTGAGTGACTATACGAGCGTAAGAGGAGCGTTCATTTAATTGTGTCACTAATGGCCCGCCATACCGCGTGGCTCTCACGAGCACGTGGAACCTGCGGTGAGGTCAGGGGGGGGGGGGGTGTGGTGGTGGGGGGGGG
>JAULCC010097955.1:0-14209 GCA_032358795.1 Nuttallia obscurata
TAGACTTTTTCCCAATTTCATATGTATTTTTTCTAAAGCAAAAGAACATAAACATTTTCTGCTTAGTATGATTTCTCCATGCATTGTATTATGTAATACATTGTAAGATATAACCATTGTATGTAATAATATAGACAACTTTGAATTTAATAGAAATAGGCGTGTTGTTAACTTGACATAATGGTAAATATACCACATTATACGTGTACATGTCATGCTTGTGAAATAAACGTAACAAATGCAGTAATAACTTTGCGTTTATGTATACATCGATATACCAACACGTACATAACTCACTAAGTAAGTACTTTTGTCCTCATTCAAAAGAAAAGAGGCTGGTAAATGGTTCTAGTAGAACTATGACGTGTGAAGTTTTATTGTAACAAGTACAATGTGGTATATATTTATAATTTGTAAAAAGTTGACAACACGTTTACTTTTATTAAATTCGAAGTTTCCACATGTATTACACACAGTGCTTACAGCTTACGTCCAGGGTAAACAGGGTAGTTCGTTATAGTCCAGCGGATTCAACATAACAGAATAAAGAACGTACACGATAAAACAGCGATACAGATAACAAAATAAGTATTTTACATAGCAAAATAAACCTCTCACAGAACATATTAGAATATGTACATAAAATAATTAAGTATGTAAATAACATAAAACAAAGTATGGACATAGCATAATAAAGTTTGTACACATCATAATAAAGGATGCAAACAGTGGAACCGAAATCGTCATGTTAAGACAGTCGAGGCGTTCCAAACAAGTGCATACTTTATAACGTTATGTAGGTGCAAACTTCAGAATATTTGTTGTACGTGCTTACTTTAGAACGTTGCGTACGTGCATACACCAGACTATTTTGTAAGAGCATACTGTAGAATATTTTGTACGTGCATACCTCAGAGCTTTGTGTACGTGCATGTTTCAGAACGTTATGTACGTGCATACTTCAGAACGTTTTGTACGTGCATACTTCAGAACATTTGTTGTACGTGCATACTTTAGAACGTTGTGTAAGTGCATTCACCAGACTATTTTGTACGAGCAAACTTCAGAATATTTTGTGCGTGCATACTTCAGAACGTTTTGTACGTGCATACTTCAGAACGTTTTGTACGTGCATACTTCAGAATGGTATGTAAGTGCATACTTCAGAACGTTTTGTACGTGCATATAACAGAACGTTATGTACGTGAATACGAGGGATGATCGGGAAGTTCGTAGACTGTTCGTATAACTTCCTTATTATTTGTCTAATGGCATGAAACTTAAAACAAACTTTGATAAACATTTTCTTATAAGCGTGCATTTGAAATACAAAAGCATATTATATTAATCGGTGAATTATTAGTGTCCATAGTAACGCGAATCTGCATACCCGGAGCACGTACAAATTATGCATTTTACAACATTTATTAAATTGATTACTACCTCTTTTGAATGCGTTTTCTTTTGCGCACGACTCTACAAAATTGTCTAATGTCCAACATTGTTTATGCCATCATTTCCAGATGTTTTGACGTTTGTGATCGTTTATAGTTGAAAGATATAAGCATTTTTAATGGCGTTGTCACTAACCAACCTTTCATAACCATGACGTCAACGGGCTACGTTGTGTTAGGGGGTCCATTTAATTCTGAGTGGGATAAGACAAGACACAAAACGAAACGTTTAAGATGTTACAGAGTTCCATAACACAAAGCTAACTCAACCATCCATTAAACCAAAGTGCTTGGTTTTGAAATTCTTAAGCATCCATCCTACAATCTAGATCTTGCGCCATGGATTTCAGAGTTTTCCCGATATCCAAGGCAGCGCTACGAGGCGTACGGTTTAAGGAAGCCAGGGAGCTTCGTATGTACACGTCACATTTTGTTTCGTCATTCGACAGTGACTGGATTAGCGATACCTACGCTAAATAGTTACAGAGACATTGAAAATGCATTCATATTCGTGGCGATTACATTTAAAAAGGATGACTGAATTTCAGACGTTATCATGAAGTCACTTACACCGTACTATTAGCTGTAATTGTTTTTGTTTTTTTTCAATGTATTTACTTAATATCTATACAGCGTGGACAAAATATATCAACCTTCAGAATTGTATGCTTTCTATGTATCTAGTTTTTCATTTTATTTCTATAGCAACAGTCTAAGAACTTCCCGATCACCCCTCGTACCTCAGACTATTTTGTACGTGCATACGAAATAATCGAGCTAAAATCAAAAGGTTTAAATTAAATGTAGAAAACAAGTCTCTATTTGTCACAGTCGCTTTGTTAAAGCTTACAATGCGAATATGTTCATATAAAGAACATACAATTCAAATATATAAGGTCCACCTTTTACGAAATGTTTACAATGAAAACAATGTCTTTTGTTCACGGGAAGTGAATGATATCTCTAATTCTCTATTTTCAAGGGGGCAACGCCGCAACATAATTTAGTTTAAGGACTTCTTTGCTGACATAAGCTACCATATCCGGCAATATATTTTAAACATATAACACTTGTTTGAAAATGAATAGGGGTGTGCAAGCAGTATAGGCACATACTAGCTACAATTTGACACAGAGTTTCATCTTCCACTGTCGACATACGGCTGCAATAACGTTTATTTCAAACAGGTTTTATTTATATGAAGCAGCAATGGGGTCGGGCAAAAATTATTACAACTTTTGAAGAAATAAAAATCATTTGAGCTTTTATTAACAAGACGACCAACTATAATGATGACTAATTTTGTTTTGCTATGTAATATTGTACATACTGTTGTTAAAGTTCTGATAATATTTGATGTAGCCAAAAAGGGAAACTAAATATTCAATGAAACAATTCTTACACCTAAGGTGACGCCCTTTCGCGACAAGAATATATGGAATTCACAATAAAAGTAAAACTAAAATGTAAATTATGAAAAAACATAACAGCAAACTGGGAAAGACGTAACCATGCCTAATTGATATACATACAAAACGTTGCAATTCTTTAAAAAACTTTTTGTACAAAACAGTATGAATAATCAGCAGGCCACAGGCAAATCAAAGAATCCTGAATTGTTTACCAACAAACGCAAACGTAATATATGTTCCACACTATTAAGGCTGGAGCATATACACACAAACTTATGGTGACTTAATCTATGAAGTGAGGGCCTCCGTGGCTGAGTGATTATAGTCGTTGACTTGCAATCTCTCAGTCCCTCACCGCTGTGGGTTCGAATCCCGGTCTGTGTACATCGGATTTTTCAGGCGAGGAAGCCTTCCAGCTGGCTTGCGATAGGTCGGTGGTTCTACCTGGCTGCACTCTGTGCCTGAAATAGTGTACAGAGGTCCCTTGGGGTCTTTCTCCACATGTAATGAGCTGGACGTCGCGATATGACTGAAATACTGTTAAAACGACGTTAAATGCCAAACAAACAAACAATTTATGAAGGTTTTAGCTATTTTAAGAAATAAGTGTTAAAAGAGTAAGGTTTCTATAATGTTCACGACTTATGCAGCTGTTGCGTTTGGATTTAACTTATATGGACCAGCTCTACAAGGAAGGGGTGCATACCACACTAGTGAGAGGTCATGTTGAGCTCAATGAACAGACAAACAAAACGATACACACTCAATATTGCCATTTGACTTACGTCCCTTTGGAATTAAGGCAAAATATTGTGTAGATGTTGTTTTAAAAACTGTATTGTATTAAAATATTCCGATAACCACAGAAATAGGTAAATTCATCGGATATTAGGAAGTATTTTTAGTATGCTCTTGTTATATAACTTACAGGGCATATAACTTATTATTGTTTAATGTTATTTCATACTTTACCCTATCATTTTTCAACTGAAAAAGGCAAATATCATGGAAAAAATAACAATAATTACGAATGATTCCATCAGTTTGATATCCGCGACTAGTCTTTAAACATTTGCAAGAGTCAATAACTCGTGTGACCACCATCCGCATTGATGCAATGGGTCATTGTGCTAGATGTAAGCGTGGCATTTTTCAACAGAAAGAAAAGAAAAAAAAAACAGAAAATGAAAAAAATCCTAAGTTTCGAAACAGACTATTCCCCCTGCCGCGTGTTACCTATTGATTTTTGAGACATTCGACCACGTTTTAATTTTCCACGAGCAAAACGTGAATAGTGTGATCAACGATGCTGGGAAAATCACGTGAGGGCTGTATTTTTGCTACTAAACATTCACGTGCCAATTATTTATAATTCTCAAGAAATCGCAAATTAGAAAGGGGATACTTTCTATCTTTGCTGGTAATATGTTTCTACTTAATATATAAAAATGTAAAACGATAATGCCATGCACTTTCAAACAAGGGACATAACGGCAAGGCAAAGAATGTAGTTTTCTTAGCGAAAATAACAACATTTCTTCTAATCAAATTCATATTTAAAACTTTCAGTATGTATTTGATGTTTCCTTAAGTCTATGTAAGTTGGACTGCACGGAGAGCAGTGTTGAAGTAGTTCAGACTTTGTATATTGTTCAGGCCAGCTGTGATTTTGGTGACTTTAAATATATGCAAATTCATATTCACTGTGATCGTCGTATTCATAATTATCAATAATTAAAAATTCCTCATCATCATTCTCGCTACCTACCATGCTTTATTTTTATTTGCGTACCTTGCAATGGGGACAGTAAATATGACATTTCAGCATTGATTTGGGCAAACTGACCTTTAACAACTGTGTTTTTTCGAAAATACCTCTTGAGCTCTGTAAACTACACAACTTTTCCCATTTACGATTCTTTTCGGACATAAGTTCTTCGTGACTTAAACATGCAAGGTCGATGCCCTTTTCCCATCCTCCTGTTTCAAAGCGATACCACATTCTATCGCAGAAATAATATCTTTTATTCAACGGATGACAACAGATTTCCAGCGATGTCGGTTTTGTGAGATATCTCCTGTCAAGTGCTGGTCCACTCAAACGTGAAATGATCAAAGCTGTTTTATGGTTGTGGAATATGAACCCATCTTTATATCCAATTAACATACTCTTATCTTCAAATTCTAGGTTGTTGCCAACTTGCACAATATCCAGCGTGCCGTTGTCTATATCATAGAGATACATTTTTTCAAATCTGAAGGTAACCATAGCAACAACATTGTTGGAGTTGGTACAAATACACCTCACTTCTGCATTTCGAATTGTTATTACAGGTCGGAGTGAAGACTCTGGAAAATTTAATTCACCTACTGAAACCTCAGCAAAACGTATACCTGAATGCTGTCTTTCTGTAACTCCTGAGACAACTGATACGAGTTTGTTCCTCTGACTGGAGTCATTCGCAAGCACAAGTGTATTCATTGAATCAAGTTTAATTCTCGCATAGGTGAATTCTGTGAGAACGGGGATTTCTAACACTTCATTTTTCGCAAGATTGTGACGAAATACGGTATAACGTTTACAGTTAGAATTGCGTTCTACCTCAAACACATACGAGGTTTCGTTGTTGTAAACAGATTTGTAGCTGTCATGCGAGAAGTAGGAATAATTATCCGGATAATTTGACAAACTTGTTTGAATCGCGATCAATCTATGCTTTTCCAGATCAAAACAAATAATCCGGTCGTTTACCATATGGCCACTAAAAAGCAAAACCCTGCGAAGAGAGGAAGATTTCTCACAAAGGCTTGGCAAATTTGGCCTCAATCTAGTTATAACAGGGTGGTTGCATACTTCTTTCTCAAAAAACCCTGGCTCCATGTCATCAATATCAATCAAATCAAATAACTCGTTGAAATCCCTTTCCCGCTGTGGGTGATGTTTTATCCATTTTAGAAGGAATGTAAATCTTTCTTCAGCCGTAACGTATATTAACAACGGGTCTGATAGCAAATGTATCAGGAATTCTGTCGTCAAGTTCAATGCGTCATTTCTCGCCAGTAAGTCCGATAAATGGGCTCTTACGTATTCAAAACAATAAAAAAACTCGAACTCATACAGGGTAGATAACTCCATCATCCTAATACAATTATCGTCCGTTATACGTATGAGTTTCGCGTATCTAACGCACGCTGCCTTTAGATTTGGTATCATCAGAAATTCTGAGATTTCCATAAGATTTGACACGTTGTCTTCGGTTATGTTCGGTCTTTTTCCGTATAGGAATAAAATGGCGATTTCAATGGTAAGTGGAGAAGCTATATTTATATTCACGATCCCTAAAAAGGAAATATTTGTTAATCATAAACTATCTTAACATAAATTTCTCAATTACAGTTATGCATATTGAACAGCTGTGTCAACTTTTTTTCAAGATATTCAGACTTTAGTCTCATGGTATAAAAGGACAAACTCAACTGCTGCGATTTTCTACAGCTAATAAAGCATCGCCGGATAAGCTATTCTTAAAAGTAGTTCAATAATAATTTGTCTTCTTGTTTCTTTTTACGCATAAACACTTTTGAAGTATCAGAAATCTGTTCATATTTCAACTTTAAAGACAATCTTACAATCAGGGTTGAACATTGTTTTGCTAAAAAAACAGCTATATATAATCCATTTTTTGAGACCAATTAGCTACATTTTAATATTAATGAAATGATAAAAAAATTAAATCGAAACTCACCTGTCTGCGATTCTAAAAAGCCGTTTCGGCGAATGCCAAGAAAGAAAGGTGATTCGACCAAAACACACCAATGAAATTTCTTCGACTGTTATAAAAAATAAACAGATAAAAGTTTTGAATTGATAGTTCTTAAAAAGTAAGTGTACCCACCTGGAAGCAGCTGTAAATACATATCTATTGAGATAAATGATTCACAACATGAACACAAATTAAGACAAATCGGTCTGGACCCAGACGTTTATAATACGGGCTAGGACTCTGGACCTGATACAGACGTTCCATTTATTAAAGCATAGTTAGTCCCCTCATATAGCCAGTTGAAAGGAGACAGAGTTTCCCTATTCGTATATCTTTGTAGCCACGCCAATCGACAATTCTTGTCAAACCAAATAATCCATGTTGCGGTGTTATTTACCACATGTGCCATGTCAAACGTAATTTAAGGCACAACTTCAACAAAATGACATGTTTTTTAATTATTTTCCTAATTAACCCAACCTTTGGGTGCAGATACTGCAAAGCCAGAGCATATGCGTACTACACGTGATTTAATAAGGCCAGGTGTCGCCAGATTTATGATATCACTTTAGACAGTACTCACCCATTTTTTAGCAGTACATGTAACTGTGACGTCACATAAATCCGACTGTTCTTGAACCTGCTGATATAATAGGTCATTGCTGGATCTCGGCTCTATATGAGATTCGTTGAATTCCATATTCAATGTTGCAACGTTTTCTTGTTGACATATATCACATATTGAGTACAAAGTTTGGCACGCAGTTTACAGTGTACCTATAACATAAATATGATCTTACAAACAACCATGTCGGAGGAAAGATGTGTAATTTAATTGTGTTAATAACTTGGTAGTTGATCTACCATTTTTTTCAAACAAGATAGAATGATTTAAAACAACGCCTTTATATATGCAAACTTTAGTTTAAGCCTCTGGAAGATCTATCTTGATTTTATTTGGTATAAAACACGAAAATCAAGTTTCAAAATGATATAAAAAATTATTTACTTTAAGAATAATCGCTTCAAACTCCAATTTTAATGTTGAAATATGAGTGTATTCATACGGTAGTTAAGTAAAGATAGTGAAGACGGTGATGTAGTGATACGACGCAGGACTCAGGATTGAAGGGTCCTGGGTTCAAATTCTGCCCGGTCCGTTGGATTTTTCTAGGCAGAAAATTAATCCCGTATGTGCTTCACTCCACCCAGGTGTATAAATTGGTACCTTCGAAGGTGTAAGCCAATTTTCCAGGGCTGCAATCTGCGCGTGTGTTAACGGCCGACTTATAACCTGATATAAGTTATTTTAAGCATCTTTGAGCGTATGTCTAACATGAAAAGGGTGCTATATAAATGAAATAAAAAAACAACAAAAGAACAAACAAACAAAACTGAGGAGTATGTTTGGGCTGCCTGTCATTAGTACAGCCATAACGTGATCTCATGTCGTCATAATTACATGACCTGAGAAGAGAAAAATAAACTTGAAAGTTGAAACTTGACATAAGAACACACCAAAATCGTGATATTTTTGTGAAAAGCACCAAACTTGGAGAATATGTTAACTAACCATAAATGCATATAAAAAGAATGAGACCCGGTCAAATTAGTCAAGATGGCCGCCATTTTCAAATTGGCCGCCGTAGCACACACAAACACACAAATATATATAATATATATATATATATATAATTTTGCAAATGATGTTTATAAATGGAGAGGGAATAATGAAATTGTTTTGTTTAAAGGTATACATTTGATATTTGATGCACATAACTGCTAAATAATTATTCTCATTGTGTGTTGTGTATGTGTTATGATTAATGCAATTAGATATTGTCTGACCGAATGCCGCCAGTTAAGAAATGTAGAGTCGATCCTTATGAAATGATTTAATTTGTATTAACAATTATGATAATATCGATGCAAAACATCATTCTAATTATCTTTCTGAAGTTGTAGAATGTGGTTAGAGACTGATGATAAGTAAATATACGGAATTTCAACATTTGTTTTAAGTGCAGAAGACAACATTCTGTACCTAATTAATCATTTTTTGGAAATTATGTATTCCATAATTGACGTGAATTTTAATCATAGAAACTGGCACTAGGTCAAAATAATCATTATTTATTCTGTAAAAGATGGAATATCAATGTCTTGGATACATAATCTTACATATGTGCAGTATATGTTTGGGGTGTTTATTACAAGACATAAGAAAGGGGGGGGGGCGTAATTAATGTTGTAAAAACGTGGGACCTGACCCCATTTCTGTAAAGAAAATTGGGAAATAACATAATTATGTCTAATCTAAGAAATAAGAAAAGCCATAGTGACTGCATCATACCAGGTATCTATTCTCTTATGAACTTGTATGTACACGTTTAATTTTGTATCTAATACATGCACATTCGCATATGGTAAATCTTCGAACTAAATTTCAAGCTTGATCAATGTGTCTGAATAAAATAATTTTGCATAGCGTGCTTTCAGCGTTTTTTAAAAGTTTTTTTTGATTGCATAATTTATTTTTCAGAGAAACCTAAGTGAGCTCTTTAAAACTTAAAACAATAATTATTAGAAAATAACATCTAGAAATATTCTGAGCAGAACCTTACTTTGTTACTTATCATTTTGTTATGATTATGTAATTACTATCACTAGTAATATATCAGTAGTTTTTTCTGAATAATGCACATTGATTGGTGCAAACTTCATAAGGATAATTCCAAATAATGGAAGCTTCAGACGACTGGAAATTATTAATATCACTTTGTTAATGTTGCTTCTAAAATATCTGATGTACATCTGCAAAAATGGCCAACCAAAATTTAGGAAATTTAAGTTCGGACTGCCGCGTACAAATGTTGCGTCTAAAGAAAATCAAAGCACTGAAGGCACTGCATATGGTTGGGTGCTCAAAATGCTGGTAATGTTTATTACACCTAGACGATGTTGTATATATTCACATTTTAAAAATCACCTGTCATGTAGACCTTGACCTCAAAGTATATTTGGCAGAACTATTAACTCTGACCAATATTGCAAACAAAGTTTTTGCACGATACAAATCACACTATGAATCCAAAATGAAATCTTCCCAAAGCACATTGTTACAGCAACATCCTTCAATTTATTACCATTTTTATTAATGTGTTACGCAGATTTACTGAATTACATATCATAAATGCTAAATAATGTAAAGTAACAGATATTCTCTAAATATGAAATATTTATGTAATAATCCTTTTTGTCGTTCTCTCTATTTTCATGTTTTGATGTTGATTACTTATGTATTAGTTAAGGTCTTATGTTCTCTATCTGTGTATGTGTGTTTATGTTAGTGTGAGTGTGCATGAGTGAAGATGTGGGTGATTCACGTGAAACAATGAAAATTGATGTATCTATTTATTGTACTTATATGATGATGTACTTTGTACAAGTCGTTATAAAATATCTTGTTCTTTTCTGTTCATGAAACGACACTGAACTGAAGAGTAAATGAAAATTGAATGTTGTCAAGAAAATGACAGGTAGCTTGTTTCACATCTAGAGATAATAACACCATGTACTGATGTAGTAAAACATGCAGCTTCTGCTCAAATTACCCTGCATTCACACACTTCCCCTTTCTCTCTAGCAATAAACAAGAGAACTATGATGGTCTTGTAACCACTCAACTGAAATTCTGACATATAATCTACTAAAACCCTATTTCAACATGCTTTATAGATGAACTGAGTATCACTAATTCTTCACATGAAATGTCTAAGCTCAAATTCATGTATGCTTTTAGAAAAGAAGACTCAAGATTATCACTAAATAAGCCCAAGTAAAATGATATGCCAATCGATGTGAATCTAAACTAACCACATGGTCACTATCTACGTACAAGAACTGCAAAGAATGCTTCACACACAATATCCATGCTTGTATAATTTCTGAAGAAAAATATTTTTATTTGATCCGTTCTATATAAGTTCATGTAAAACAAGCCCTTTACCCTGATGGCCTTGCTATTTTGTTTTAGATTAAGCATGGTTTGAAGGAAACGGATAGAGAATCACCCAATGAACATTTCTGTGAATGTTTTAAAGGTCTGCGCACAGAGATAGATGTGATATTTGTATATATAATGTTGCATTGTGCTACACTGTTTATTCGAAAAGTGATATAGTTCATTCATTTGTATTTTTTAATTGTATGTTACAAGATTACCAAAACTATGAGTTGCTAATGAATTTTATATGTACCCAATCCTTTATATAGCAAAGGGTCTTAAATAACAAACATACAAACATGATGTAATATGGCGCTTTCTTATGCAAATGATATTATCGGGCATCGAATGCATGAATCTGACTATGATAATGTGGTAGTGATTCTCAAAAGGGCGGCACACGTCAGTCATCAACATAAAAATGGTCCTGGTAGTTTAAATTGTCACGAAACGTGTATTCCGTAGTGCCTAAGGTCCATAGTAAGAATAGTTTTATGTTGTCGAAATATCCAAATCCACTCCTGTAATATAAATTATGTGAAAAACATTGCATATACACAAGGAAAGACTACTGGAATCAAAGACACTTTTGGTGCAGAAGCTGTTGTAATCATTTTACTGAAGCAAACTGGATATATCATATTACAGGAATGGGCTGTAAATACATCTAAGCATTGTGTTGAACAAAAATGAGTTCATGTTTAAAGTGTAAGTGGAGCGAGTATTTTTTTCCGGTTGAAGGTATATTCTTGACAACGATTAGGAAAGGGGATACGAACACGGCAGGGTATAACTAAATTCAGAGTACTAGGCAATTGTGTAGTGTTTCTAAAAGTTTATGAGAAACGAAGTACATGTTTAAGTATTTAAGAACTTGGATAATGCGTTTGTTTATTTTTGGTTTATCCCACCCACTGACACAGTTTAGGTCATTGAACGACTTTTCTAGCTTTATATGGACCATGGTGCCCCTATGTCAAGACCTACATCAAGCTAACTGCATGCTAACTGCATATAGCTAGCTCATATAAAATTTGATACTTAAGGGTGTGAAAGTGGTAAAAATTCAATCTGGAGGAATGCAGCATTGGGCATGCGGACTACTTTGGAAATTATGACACAGACATTTGAAAACGTTAGTCGTCATTGCCATCATTCAAGAGTGTTAATGCTGACATTCTATTCACAGATTATTATCAGGTTAGCAGTTGTTGTGATAGAGGTTAAGGTTTGGTATATGTTATTCAATAGTGATGTAATGTCTACACTCGTCGAATGTTCTAACCCGCCATTTTTAAGTATCGAATTAATTCAGAAATAATAAACCTGGTTCAAACATACTTTTGTCAAATCCCTCCCTCAAGTGGTAACCACGTCTGAAGTAAATTATGCGACGTCAATATGAAAATCACTGAAGCGTAACGATAAATACGTAAAAACCCGTTTTCCTCGTGTACCACGTGCACGTGTCATGACAAGTTCGACTTTTTTATACACGATTAAGCAATCACAGTCCAACAAAAAAACACTCTTATATAAAGAACATATGGTGCGGATGTCGACGGCCGAACGTGCGCGTGCTGTAGGTATACTAGAAGCAGGCACGCCAATACGAGAGGTTCGATTTTACTGATCATTTATCATTTATATGTTCCAAAACATGTACATAATTTGTAACATACATGGTTTGCATTAAATTTCAGAAAGAAAAAATAGTTTTCTTTGTTATCCCACTGATACAGTTTAGGTCATTGAACGACTTTTCCTGCTTTATATGGACCCAGATGCCCCAGTTATCTGCTAGAGAATCTTGATACAAACTTAAACTTAAAGATTTGCAATCTGCAATTTGCAATCGCTGCAGAACAACCACGTCCGTACGATGGAATGGCCGCCATGCAGTCCGGATCTTAATCCAATCGAGGATTTTTGGCGACGGGTTCGAGCTCGGCCTCAGTAGAAAAATGTGCATCAACTGGAAGCAGACCTTGTGCAAACATGGAGCACACTCTCGCAGCGATTTTTACACAATTTTTTTGACTCCACGCGTAGCCGGTGTCAGGCGGCCATAAGAGCTCGAGGGGGCATACTGATATTGAGTGATGTGGATAAATGTGTTTTGTGTGATTTTACAATTCAAATTTCTTGACAAGAAAACAAAATGATACCTACTACGATTAGTATGGTACGTTCATGTTTCTAGTTCATTATTTGCCAAATAAATAACAAGTTACAAAGTGGCGGGTTAGAACACTGGACCAGTGTACATTCAATTGTTAGTCTAGTACTTGTGAGTTTTCGAAAAATTTTAGTACATTTATTCTGTTTATTATTGCAAACATGTAGTAACATGACCCAAAACATTCCAAAAATAGGTTCACTAGTAACTATGCTTATAATAAATTCAGCTAAGATAATGAGTGTAATAAGTACTTCCCTGCCGTTCACACATTTAAAGATAAACATATTTGAATTAATACTATAGTCTGAATATGCACACAAGTTGATAAGGTCATTAAAGATAGTAAGACAAATAGTCTATTTGTAATAAAGAAATGTTTGCAGTATTTTATTCAGATGTTATATTTCTTTATTTTGCGTGAACCTCAATTTACTTTTATCACATACTGCACATGTATTGTTCCTGAGTGAAGTTTACAGCTGTAAGAAAAATCAATCAAACATTGATCAAAGGACAAAAATTTATATATCAGAAATTATTAAGTTAAAGAGATACGCGCGTATATCATGCGCCGATCTGCCGATATACTACAGTAAAAACCAGTAACAACAAGACAAACTGTGACACAAAGTATCAAAGCGGACCATCACACGAAATGACATGTAAATGTTTATAAATATTTAAAATAGAAATTGATGCCAGACATGGTTTCAAACAAACTAAACCAAGTCACTCGGACAGTGTTTTCTTGTTCGACAAAAACACTTTTTCTAGTACTTGTTAAACAAAAAAAAACAAATTGCTATTCTTTGTCTAAAGGCATTTTCACCCTACAATTTAACTAATTTCCTCTCTGAACCGAAACTTGTCGACGAACAACATATCAATGTCCAAAGTTGTATCCTTTGAAAAATAAATAATAATTACTATATTTTTTCAGTGAATATGTGTGTCCTGAAATAATGTGAAATTCGCGCGCTATTAATGATAACAATAATATACCACATATATATCATTTTTTTCATATTGAACATACTCTCAAGGGTGCTTCACAATGATACTGTCTAACAAAAAATATGACCCGGGCTTGATTTGAACTCAGGACCCTTCCATCCTGAGGTCTGCGATTTACCACTAGACCCACGTCACCACATTTTTAGAAACAACGAACGATAACTCTGTAATTTATCAACATAGACTGCGGTTCCAATTTTCATCCACACAAAAAAAACGCACTTTTTCAAAGATTCAAAGGCATAGTTTCAATTTAGTGCTAAAGCCTCCAGTGAACTTTTCCAACTTCGTATTAGAATTAGTGCGATAACTGCACACGCATTATCTGACCAAAGTCGTTTTTGAGTTAATTTGCTTTGAATATTTCCGAAATAAAT
>JAULCC010098288.1:0-14206 GCA_032358795.1 Nuttallia obscurata
ACGGGCAAACAAACATTCTTCATTTTAACCTGAGGAAGTTAAATAGTCGTAAAATCATTAACAGGGGGAGGTGTTCATATGTCAAGCACGCTTCAACGTCAACGTTTAACTCTTGCTTTGCACGGCGCACGTGAAAAGCTCGAGGGCAGTAAAACAGTGTGTGACTAATGGATTTATCATTTTACTGGACTTTTCAGCCATTACTCAAGAGGCGGACCAGGTCAGGTTCGACCATAAATATGACGGGGTTGGGTGATCGTCACGCTCGAGGACGCCTGTATAATATACTAACTCCACACACCGGGACATAATACTTAAAGTAACAAAAACCTAATGTATTAAATGACAACACCGAGGCGAACTTGTTGACAGTATTTATATTTTTCTTCATAAATAACAAAAACGTATTACAGCAAACACATAAGAATATACCTATTGCCCTGATTCCGATTTAAATGCTGTTTTTCTTTACCTTATAACAAATACATCTCACAATAACTACACTTTCATAGTTGGAACTGACACAGAGACTGTCGGACGAACAAGTACAAATAACATATACATCAATTTCAAGCATAAACCCGTTAACACATGAGTTGTGTTGTGGTTTTTTTGTGTGTTTTGTATGAGAGCTCCTTCACCTTTCTGTGTGGATCAGTCTGACATTGAATCATCTCGGGCTCTTTCTGCCAAACTCTTTTTACAGATGCAAACAGTGCAGACTTTGATAATATGTGCCCATTAAAAGACACCGAAAACGGATCCATGCTGTTTGTCTTTACCGCCTTTTTGGTGACTCTAGGCTTAGACGAGCTAACCTAGGAAATATTCATAACTGGCACCTCGACCATTTCAGTCAGTTTATAACGTATAGCTTAGACCATTTGCCAATATAATAACTTTATTTCAAATAACAAACACAATAGATCCTGATAATACAGTGCCCTCAGCTGCATACTATCTGGGTCTACTTTGCTTGCGAACAATAACCACCAGCTGTGAATATTTTCAGGTTATTAACAAACAGAAATTAATAGAAGTTTAATACAAAAACTGTAAAACTAGTCTCACGATTACATAAATTCTGATCTGTTAAATACCGTTTTAAATAACAGAAATTTTAAGAACCAATGTAACAATATTTCCTTAACAGCCATTGAAGTAGTAAATTAAGATAGCTAATATAACAGATCTTAGAAATCAGTTTGTATTCAGAGTTTCATACAGCGAACAGAACTAATACAATTACGCTTTTACTACAGAAATAGGAAGGACATTGTTTAAGCTTTAGCCTGCCAAGGGCGACCGTGATAGAATTTGCAAACAGATCGGATCCAGATTAGACGCCGAGAAACTCGTGTCTAATCAGGATCCAAGCTGTTTGACACTCGGCCAAATGTTTTTCAAATATTGTGCGATTCTAATGAATTTTAAAATGTAATCAGACAACAGTTTCAGCAGACGACATTTTTTTCAGCAGGCTAAGGATTAAAACATATCGGTTTTTCATAGCCTTTATGTCAGTTCCACTTTTGTGTGTGTATATATAGGGGCTGGCCCCCTTCAGCTTTACAGCACAGTAAACAATACTCTAGCATAAACAAAGAAATCTCAGAATCTCAAAAAATCAGTGTTATTCTGAGTGAACGAGAGAGATTTTTAATCGAAACCATTACGTAAAATATATCTACCAGGAAACCCCTGTTGCATGCCGTAACGGAAACTATGTGTTTACTTCCATAACGTCAAAGCTAATATCTGGAAATATATGGATACAGAATGAGAAACAGATATTTATGATAATGAACAAATATACCTCCATTGATTTACCTATGTCATCAAAATATGAACCATATATACATAATAACAATAATACTGAAAGACGTGTTTTCTCTGTTGGCATCAACACAAAAAATCGTGTTTTCCTTAATAGTAGTTTAAACTCTCTCCCAATGAGTGGTGAAGCGTTTAAAATGTAACATCAACGTTTCCACTATAATCGCTTAAAACACACAAAAGATTTCCAACGCTGGCGATACATATCATATTTATTATTATTTAAAACTTATTCACAGGAGACTACGAAGTGTTGGGTTTCGGGTATAAAACACGTACCGAATTGTGAATGGGGTAATATGGGGCGAAACTGAAAAACACCGGAATAAATTAAACTTAATCTTTTTGACATCGTACAGACTCCTTATGGGGGAGCGGACACGTGATTTAGGGTATAGATTAGCAGTTGAGAAATAAACGGGTAAGGCTTCATACAGTCAGTATTACCATAAATTTAAATGTTGTTTAATTCATCATAAGTGTACTTTAAACTTTATACTTGTTTTCAGTTTGTTAAACATTACATTTTTCAAACAACTATAATGGGGTGTGTTGTTTTTTCCATTATATTTTATTTTTATTTTTATATATATAAATAAGGATTTGCTTTTTTTGTTTACCTGCATCTTATCTCTAGTGTTATATGCTCGAGTTTTGCCCGTGCCACGACGTGGGTATGAGATACCAAGCCACACAAAAGGCTAAAATGTATAAAGAAAAAATCTGTAAATCTGAAAATAATGCTGTTTTGTTTTGACAAGGGGTGAGACTACGAGATTTAACCTGCCAACCCCTACACAATTACCGAGAAAATCCGCGAGTTAACGAACATGTGGGAAAAACTAAACACGATAAAGTATAAGTGTTCACCGTGGGGTAGCCCATACATTGTGCGTCGAAGTGGATTGTAAAATTTCAAAACACATTGCTAGGCGAAGTGAAGCAGACGAGATATCGAATTTGCCACCATCCTTCTGAAACATTAGACTGGTCCAGAAATACATACCAGGCAAAATGCGCGCTCCATGTTAACCAGTCGGCAAGTGATATGATACAGAAAACGGAGTAAAAATGTCAGTTAAAACATTCGCAGCGGGCTATCTACACGGGCAAGTTGTGTGAAATGTTGAAAGTGCAATGAAATTACGATAAATCACCAGATACTATCTTGGCTCCCGATTAAATAATGCTTAGGCAGAAAACAGATACCTTATATTAATTTTACAAAAGGTGTAAAAAAAACTCTTAAATGTTTCCCAGCTTAGAACCACACAATGGCCGCAATAGAAGCCGTGTTAATTAATGAGTTAGTATTATTCAAAAGGCGAACAAAAATCTGAATTTGAAAGAGATTAATCATAACATATGAGGATACTATGCCTTGATGTTTGGCTATCTGCATTTCACGAAATATTTTACCGCACAATGCATTGCCCGTGCAATCTTTACGAGTATATTATGAATGTTTTCTGAACATTTTCAAAAACTGTTTATGTATTATCGAAGCGCAGAAATTTCTTCAACAGCCCTCCTTATCTGTCATAACTTCCTGTGCACTTCTGCACATCACGGAATTATCACGTTTGATGCTCTTCAAGACAATGTTATTGTTTTTAATGTTCAAAATATATGTATACCGGGATATTACTAGGTAACGTAACTAGGCACCGAAAGAGATAACAAAGTTTTTAACATATACATCTGAAATGCCTTCTCTTTCGAGCTAGCGTAAATTTACTTTTTTTCAAAACTGAAATGATAGCTTGAAAGCTGACGCGTGAATGTTTTAACTTCACTGAAAAACAAGTTCAAGTCAATTTGCAGAAGCTCATAATGAAAATAAACTGCGAATAAACAGAAGAGATGATTAGATGAAACGGCAGGTACCCGGCCTGTTTTAATCACCTCATAGTGGGTAGAAACACACCAGACCTGACCTTGCAAACTTTTATCGTCTGCTTAGAAATCCCAATTTAGTTCTTTGTTGCAGTTAAATTAGCAATGCCACAGCAGAATATAGACCAATGGTGTGGCTTTGTTGTGTACTATCAGGAAAAAAACACGCGGGTTTTCCCGTACTTTTAAAATGCACCATGTTTTACGGATTAAATAATTTCCCATCCGTTGTGCACGTTGCGTCTTAGACACCGGATTTTATGGGTTTGTGAGTAGCGCCAAGTAAAAATATTCCAGAGAGACACTATAAATGTGGTACATTCTGGTTTTTGCTTGCAATAAAGGGGCAAACACCGCGTGATGTGGTTCAGTTAGACATGCGAGATAAAATTGATACCGGTGTTTGACAGTTTTTAAACAATGTTTTAGTTATAAATCCCCGTGTGTAATGATAAAAAGTGGCAATTTTTTGTCTCTATCAATCAAGCTGATTTCACAGCTGCGCTTTAAGCATACCAAACATAGAAGTCAATGTTAAATTTGCTTTCTTTCTAGCATGAGAAATACATGTTAAGCGTAGAATAGTTTACAAGGTAATAAACGCCAGCCACCCAAGCCCCCATAATATCGAGATGTTGCAATAATAATCTATCAAAAATGCCAATAAAATAGAGAAACACTATATCAACTCCAATTAATACATCATATAGCCTGTTAGTAATAGGCACTCATCGGGTAATCCACTTCACGCGAAATCTCGCGTAGTTTACCCTATTAATTTGACGAGTATTACATACACTGTTTGAGTATATGCGCAGGAAAGACCCGGATAATAGCGATTCCTTAAGGTAATTAGGGAGATTTCTTCTAGTAATTGTAGCACTCTTGGAACTTCAATGAGTGCAGATTTAGTGATTATTCGAAGTGTTGAAATTGTCTCCGTTACAGAAAGAGTTTCTGAGAAGTAAAAGCTACAAAATCTGAGAATTCACAAAGGAGTATGGTGTACACATATACACAGGCATATGGATTTTATAAAGCTTTCACCGTGATTTCTCTATCGGCACTACTTGCAACAATGTAAATCAAACATATATTTTATCAAAATACTTTAACAGAAGATGCCCAGCCGAGTTAAGTAAGTAAACCGATAGCGAACATTCAATGTTATCGTGACTGTGCCCACAAAATGAACAAGCTATGGGATATTATTCATAAAACAACCATCAAAGAATTACCGAGCATTCCCTATTTAACAGAACTGCTATGTTATCTAATTTGTTATGTTCTATAACCATGGCATATGCAAAGAATCTATCACCAGCTAACTGAAAGTATCTACTGCAATTCACGACTAATGCCTCAGGTCCAAAACTTAACGCGAAATTTACCTTAGCAATGCATTAATTAAAAGAGTTTCAAAAAAGCATTCATGACGTTTTTCTTTCATAATTTGTGCACCTAATATATTTTCGTCTGAATTCTTGAATCTGTCAAGAACAAGCCATAAACTTGCGTTACTTTTTTGTGTATACTTGCTCTTCAGAAATGAAGTTAATTGCAGTCACGTCGACCACGTGTTTTCGAGTTTTCCAAGTTGAATGGTTCCCCGTGGTGAAGGAATACTTGGCAATATGGGAGCTTTCTGCTGAATAAAAACAGCTACATGTGAGGCCAGTTATGATAACTTTGAATTTCCTTCAGTTTACTTACGTCTTGGCACGTCCAGAAATAGCAATCCCATACACTGGTGATATCTCCCGTTCACTAATGATATCTCAGACCCCCAATCTAGCCGGCTATTGAAAGAACGGATTTATCTTAAACCCTCGTAGTCAGTTCATCATTTGTCAAAGGCTAAGTTCAAATTTTCAAAGATTGCAAATACAACAACCAAGTTATTCTGTCAAACCGATCTGAGACCGGACCAATTTGTCAGAAGGAAAAATCGATCCTGGCAATTTTAAATCAATAAAGATTATGTAGCTATAAAAGAGGTAAAACAGATATATCGATCTTATGGACCGTGAATCAAAAGTTCCCAGTAATTAACGCGTACTTTCAAACATGTGACAATGTTCGCCATTATCAGATTCTAATTACGATAAATGAACATAGATTATAACCATAAAAACCGAAGCAATACAACACTGGAGCAAGACGTTGCGGATTGTTTTTCTCTACCGTTTAACGCTATTTTATAAAATGCAAATATTATGCAAGAACTATTGTCAACCGTGGTGAAAAGGTTCTGAACGCCAATGTTGTTGAGCTGCATTAAAATGTGTACAAAACCTTAAATAGTGCAAATCGATTTGTCCTTTTGTGTCACCGTGTTGAAACTTTGGCAGGATTAACTGACCTGTTCATAATTCTACAACTGTCAAGTCATCAATAATGTATTGATTTATGGTACGAATGACAAATTTTAATGGTTTTATGTTCCATTCAGTGTGATTTACAATCGAAATATTTGGAAAGAGTAAGGACCATTCATCTAAGTACAGTTAGGTTCAGCCAGAACATGTTCTGGTTGTTAAATAATTCGATGTCACAGGAGAAATGTTTGGATTTTGCAACCAATGCAAACTCGGATAAGACTGAACCAAATTTGCTTATTTCACATGCAGGCTGATTCCACCCTTCAGCATTAAATCAGTTACTAGTGCTTATAGATCTCAAAATAACGGCAAAGTGTTTTGATTGAAAATTGGAAATTTAGCAGACGACACGTATCAAAGGTGTCGATAGAATTCTTAAATAGGGATTTATGTAACCAATTGTTCTACATGGCGATAGACTTGGGCTATTCTAGGCCTCCTTCTTAATATGACAATGTCATTTTGTTTTCTATTCAGTGGGAAGGGTCAGCTACATACGCCCTTCCCGTATTGGGAAAATAGTTAAAAATATCCTGCCTACGCTTTAATCAAAGTCCATGGTAACAGTATGATATCACACAATACTTTATACGAAAAAAGGGCGTCCTTTAAGTTAGAAAACAGCATATACTGGAAATTCGGTTATCAGATCAAACAAAAAAAATGCCTGCTGTTCGCTCTTGATCTACTTGATTCTAAATCTAAAGCTGATCCTTCAGGTCTTCATGTTTAGTTATGAACTTGGTAAGTGAGTTAAATGAGGTGCTTTACGGTACCGCAACACGTTAAAACAGTTTTAAGGAACCAAGATGAGTGAGAGTTTTGTTAGCTCTAATTTCATGTATGTTATAAATGAGTTTTTGAGACAAAGAGAGTAAAGCCCTAAACGGCGAGGGACGGAAATGCCCAAGCAAAAGCGGAAACTGTGTTTTTAATAAATCTTACCAGGAAGGCAAATCTCAAATATTTGGAAAGTGACTAAGCAATAGAAAAGACTCTTTGAACCGTGGTGTAATTGCCTTAAACCGTACATTGATCCCACATTGACCAAAACGTGAAAATAAATGACAAAACCGATTGTATTTGCTTGAAATATTGAAAATTTAAAAGGAAGATTAGACTATGGTACAGTATAGATTTATACAATAAGGAATGCCAGGGGAATTACGATAGATCAATTGCAGGTTGCCTGTATCATTAGCATTTCTACAGCTGCGGAAAATCTCCGTGTACAATATTGTACAACATTTTAAATGTAATTGATTCGGTTAATTTTACATGCAACCGTTGATATTCGATCACGGCAGGTTTGAAATAAATGGGGTTCTGTTACAAATGTGAAAAGCATTTTACGCCAGATTTCAACAAATGAGTAACAGTAGAAGTGGGCTATTTTTTTTTGCGATATGTGATGGTTTTAAACTTTTGATACTTGGAAGATATCACGAACGTACCAGCCTACTATTTCTGAAATAGCCAAAAAAGTTACATAGTCATGACAACATGAAATAATGCATTGGTTGTGTTTTTTCACCCAAACTTAATATTTTGTAATTTCATAAATCGTCCACCTTACTCTTTCGTCCCACTACACGATCGTACCGTGTTCAGTTCGTTTGGATTTCTCTTGTCGCTGCGCAGCACGAATTGATTTGGCGGGAATTTGTTGATAATGATACACGGGTATGTTGTACGTTTTCACGTGCTTTCGATCCTCCTGTCCAAAGTTACACAACCTCCCGACGAAATTCCGCCATGAGGTAATTGTTTTCTGTGACCAGATCCACATACCGCTAGTGATGCCAACCACTAAACTCATAAAAATTTTCAACATAAACACTTCGATTTTCGGCGTACTATACCTGTTTGCCAAGTACCACGAGTCTCTATTCACATACTCGTAAAACAAGCATCCTATGACACACATTGCTGGTACAGTATAAAGCACAGAAAATATTCCAAGCCTAATCATAAGCACCTCGAGTTTGTCCGTCCGTACGCCGTCCCCTCGAACCTGACGGCGGATTTTAAACATGGCAACGAATCCCGCAACTATAAAACTAGTGCCAAGAATTAAGTAAACTAACAAGGGAGCTATTGCAAATCCGATGAGTGTGTTATTGTTTTGGTTGCCTACGAAGCAGATGCCCGTCAACTCGTCGGCATCAACGTCTCTCATGACCAGAATGATGATAGTTTTAATGGCAGGCACTGCCCAAGCAGCAAGATGAAAAAATGTACTATGGAGTTGAATAGCTTCGTGACCCCATTTCAAACCAGCTGAAAGAAACCACGTCAAGGTTAAAACCACCCACCACAGCGCGCTGGCTGTCCCGAAAAAGTATAAAAGTAAGAACACGATGGCACAGTCTGTATTTTCTAAACCTTCTTGGATTAAGATCTTAACTTTACTGTGACTGTCCGAGCTATCACAGGCGATTGAATTTCGTCCCGCGATGAGACGAACGATGTAGGCGATGCTGTAAAAGTTGTAGCACATTGACAGGAAGATTATTGGCCTCTCGGGATATTTGAATCTTTGAGAATCAATCAAGAATGTAAGAACGGTAAACAATGTGCTCACGAAGCACAGACCGGCCCAAATGGAGATCCATATATCCGCGAAATATTTGTCTTCTGCCGAAAAAGCATCGTTCTGTCCACATTTTAAAGCACATCGTTCAGTTCTATTGATATACACGTATTTAGACGGGTTTCTATATTCACCACATAAAATTTTTGGCTGTTTTGGGATTCTACTTTTGACCAATTTGTCACGATTCCATTTAGAGATCTCCCATCCGTATTTTTCCGAAGGGTCCTTGCCGGGTCTCGGGCTGACGTCCTCGTCGACTTCCTCTGGACCTGGCATACACATATGTTCCTGGTTGTTCTCTGGTGGAAACTGAGAACAGTTCAAGGCGTCAGGCCAAGGAAATCCGAAGTCTATTAATACTGGTTGACACTTCTTTTTAACAGATTCACAGAGGGGCCTGCAGGGACCGATGGGCTGCATGACCTTTTCTGTACACATTGGCAAATATGCCGAGCACAGGAAAAACTTAAGGTTACTGGCACAGCCGTACTGGATCAACGGATCGAATGTCCGAAGGGTCAACTCGGCGTCCTGAAGCGACGTGTGTTTCACGACGTTCGGCATCCCCGTCACGTTGTAACCGAGCCCCCTGCATATGTTCGTCTTTATGGGGCTACACGAGCGGACAACACCCGTGCCTTCCATTTCGTGGCACATACATAACGGGCACAATACAGTCATAAGTAACAATGTCGGCACCGCTGCACCTGCAATGGCCATTTTGTTCTCTCGTATACTATAAATCACACATGAAAACGCCGTAAAGTTTGGTGTAGCGGATCCCTTAAATACACTCTCACAGTAAGACTACACATAAACATGGCATTACGCCAGCTTCCAAGCACTGTACGTTAAATCCCATAGCGTATTGTTTTATTCTCTTCGTACGTTCCTTTGTCCATAAACATTTCTTCTCTCCATTCACAACGTAGTTCTCCAAGTCACTCTACTTATCTGCAACTTAGAACTTCAGTATACATGTTTAACTAAGCAGTCGCTTCGCCAGTTACCGCTTCGACCGAACTGCTCGAGTATTATCTGCCATAAAATGTGTAAGCCTGCATTAAAAACAGTCCGGCGTCGAGCGTAACCCATGTTGAATAGGATTACATTCGCGGTAAGGCCAATGGCAGACGAGAATTTATCGTCTGCTCCGCCCCGCGTTTTAGTGGTTTAACCGCGTTAAGTTATCAATCATGTCAGCGAATGTCAATCAAACCATGGTGTCCATTTCAACGTTAATATCTCTGCCACTGTGTGGATATGCTGTATGGTGTTCCATTATAAACCATAATACACGCATTCAGGTTAGTTGTTTGGTTGCAGTGATCCGAACACAACCTCTCTCTCCCCTATTCTACTCCGACTGTGGTTTAGTATGATTATAATAACAACAAGCCCGCATATCAGGCGAACTATAACAATGCATTTGACTGCCGTGGTATGACAGGAAGAGACAAACTTCGTATAATTTGGTAACAAGATATTTTGCCTTTAAAATCGTGATTAATGAACAGAGTGTTTAAGCTGGGCATACATGTCACTGAAGTATTTAATTCAGTTTTCGGCATAAAACGAAAGCGCTGCTGAAAGCCATCAAAGAGCGGCAAATTCCCGCCTAATTTCATACCCAACCGCATTTAAACACTGTGCATACATTAACATGAACAGAGAATTAAGGCTTCGAATGACATGAAGGGATGAAATTGCAGGGTTACAAATGTTTGTATTAGACCCAGAGACCCATTCCCAGCCCCTTGTTTGTTAGGTCGCATTTTCTGTTCAAATGTTTAGTATATGAATCGAAACCTTTTCGTATTTATGTGTTGTCATGCTATTAAAGAGAGAAACTTGATGAATCGCACGAAAAATGAATCTTCCGCATTTGCAAAATCTAATAATGCTATAAATATGGAGGGTGGTATTTAATGAATATTGAAGAAGCGGTACAATTCAAAATCAAGATAGAAGATGCCGAATTTGGCGTAGACCAGAATTTGCTTCCACGCAACAACTTAAAACAAACTAAATCCATTTTAAAGCATGCATACTATAAATGATATGAATACAAATAATTTTCAACACCTGCACATTTAGATACTTCCTTTCGACATAATACTTCAAGTTACACTCACGTTCTGAATTTTAGAACGAATATAGTTCCTAAAAGATCGTAAATAATGCGGATTGCAGTAAATCTCCGAACGCGGAAACGAGAGCTCGACAAGGCATCGATTTGTAACTAAGGGAGGTAATGTGATTTCCAAACACTGTGAGTTGTTTAACACAACTACGGACGAGTTGCGTTTCTTGTTGCTGTATACGCTATATCGCGCATATTAAAAAATAGTTTAAAAAATCCGATATCACTCCAAATCAGATTTGGAATGAACTGATTAACGGCGACTTTTCACTGTAACATAAAACTCATTTGTAGAAAGAAAACAAAAGAAGATAAATAGAAAATGATAAAACAAATTTTACTAAGGAAAACTATCGTCTGTTGCGGGTTAAGATGCGGCCACATATGTTTTAACCCTTAGCCTGCTAAGCGCGACCGTGAAAAATTTGCTAACAGCTTGGATCCAGATTAGACGCCGAGTAACTCGGTGTCTAATCCGGATCCATGCTGTTTGACACTCGGCCAAGTGTTCCTCCAAATATTCGGCTAAAAATCCGAAGGATTTTAAATCCAGGCAGACGACAATCTTTTTTCAGCAGGTTATGGGTTAAGTAGGTTACAGTGGGAAGGGAAGTGACAATGATCAGAACCTGTGTATATCTGAAGCCACAGCCAGAAAAAAACAAAAATTGGAATGGATCGTCATGCGTACGATAAAACGTTCAACCCTACCATACACCGATGTCTCGATAAGCACAGAGAGGAGGCTCGTCGGTTTTGTTGTTGTTTTGATTTTATGCCTCATTCAAGAATATTAATTTTCACTTTTAACATTTTTTTCGGTGTGTTTTAGAGTGTTGAAGTTTTAACTGGTTGGTTGCATTTGTCTTTATAGAATTGTTCACTTTCATCGATATGGCCAATAAACATGTCCCTGGTCTTGTTGTATTTTTTATGTTTACGCCTAAAGCACCAACATCCATAACTGACACTTGCGGCGTGTTTCACTTGATGCAGCAAAGGGGATACCTGAGATGAAAAAACACATTCACCACACTGAAGGCTGTGGATGGAGCGAAGCTCGAACCTCCAACTCGTAAATAGGTAGCCTCGACATCGACAATGATACCTTCTTTAACCAAATTACTGTTCTGACTCAATGTTTCGCTTCATCTCCCCACAGTATCACGTCTGTCCTTGGACAGTTTAATATTTATCACATATTGACGATATCAGGCTTTAGTGGTAAATGATACGACATACTTTCATTGTGTGAGTGAAGTTGAGCACGATCTCCATGCTTTGTTAGTATGACCATTGTACCTTCATTAACGATCGAGCCTATTTGAGAGAACCAATGCTTTAAACAGTTTTTTTTCCTAGTTATAGTAATGCCGAAACGTTTTGTTATTTGTTATCGGATGCTGAATTTGTTACACTTATATTGCTAAAACCTAGAGCTTTAATATAATTAAACACACGTTTGTTTTTATTTTCAAAATACCGACTTGTTTTAAGTTTGAAGAAGTGATACATGTACGTACCACTTTAGTTTTACCATACATTGTTTATTTTTAAGATTCGGTTTATGCATTTGCATTTTTTCTTAGTCTCTCATAACTCAATATTAGTGGCTTTGTACATGTTTTACGTCTATATTTGCTATAAAATGTAAAATACATTCGATGTACAAAAGTGAGACGTTAATAAAATAGCTGTCTGTCAGTGATATTGCGTTGTCTTTTTCTTTTTCTCCCAACTATATGCAGGTCCCACTCCGGCGCATCGTCGTATAGTCTCATGCTCGGAATCACATTTCTATATTCTCCGTATCGTTTAGATCAGCGAAACGCTATTATTCAAACAAACAAACAAATTAAATTATATTTCGTAAAATAGTCGCGATTTTGTCAAATAAAGTTAAAAATAATTGCTATAATATCATATGGCAATACAGAAAGAATAAAAAAAGAGCCATATAAAAGTAAAGAGAATATTTTTTTAGAAAACAAAAATGTGCGTTAATTAACCAGTTCCAACATGATCGATTTCTATATAAAACGAGTGAATAATGAGAAAATAAGGAAATTAAGACTCAACAACTATAACGACCATGGAAAATGTGTGTTGTTGTTTTTGAGAAGAAGTGATAGATTTACTGCACTTTGCTCGAGGGTTGACTACTAAATTGTTCTATAGCATTCATACTACTTCCAAGGTATTTCCTACGTCTTCTACTAAGAAGCTATATGAATACTGACCCTGGTCTAAAGTGTCTTTCAAAGCAATGCATATGTATATACATAAAGACATGAATACTGGCCCGGTTTAGAGTGTCTTTTAAAGCAATGTATATGTATATATGTAAAGACATGAATACTGGCCCCGGTCTAGAGTGTCTTTTAAAGCAATGTATATGTATATACATAAAGACATGAATATTGGCCCTGGTCTAAAAGTCTTTTAAAGCAATGTATATGCATATATGTAAAGACATGAATACTGGCCCTGGTCTAAAAGTCTTTTAAAGCAATGTATATGCATATACGTAAAGACATGTATACTGGCCCTGGTCTAAAATATCTTTTAAAGCAATGTATATGCATATACGTAAAGACATGTATACTGGCCCTGGTCTAAAGTATCTATTAAAGCAATGTATATGTATATATGTAAAGACATGTATACTGGGCCTGGTCTAAAGAGTCTTTTAAAGGAATGTATATGCATATACGTAAAGACATGTATACTGGCCCTGGTCTAAAGAGCCTTTTAAAGCAATGTACATGTATATGTATATACGTAAAGGCTTATTTGAATCGTTTTGTAATAGAATAATGGATGCCGGGTGACTTCTTCGTATTCACTGAAAACTTCCAACGAAAAAAATGACGATCACAATTTTGAGTGACAGGAGTGCACGACCTTGATGCTACTTCCTGCACAGACATAAACAGGTTATCATGTGAATTTCCGGAATAAGACAATAGCTGAAAATTACCCGGGAACAGCATAAAAAAGTAGCGGATATGGCCATTAACAAGCAATCTCCAACATAGTTTACCACCAAACAATACTATTACTCATCAATCTTCACAGTATACTGTCATAACGCAGTCAGCACAATAGCCTGAAAACGATGCGATGTAGATACAAAAATACAACATAAAAATACTGTAAAGTATATTAGTCAGTTGGAGACGATAAATAAAACTTGTTGTGTACAGTCGTTGTTTTTCTGATGAATTAATATATCCACGTAAGCAGCCTCTTGGCACGTTTTTGATATTTGTTTGTCTGTTTGTTTCGAATTTAACGTCGCTTTAACAGTATTTCAGTCATATCGCAACGTCCAGCTCATTACAGGTGGAGGAA
>JAULCC010098510.1:0-14205 GCA_032358795.1 Nuttallia obscurata
TTTTTGGCACGCCCATTGATTTACTCGGCATAAAGCGAAAGTGTTTTTAAAAGTATCATTCAAAATCAACTATTGAAAGACAATAAGTTGTGGACAAAAAAATCATAAATTTTCTCTTACTCCAAATCTTTCAACAGCTATTCATATATCTTATACGTGATGGACATATAACAAACATCTGGTTCTTCATATCTATAGGCTTATTGTCAGGTATTACAGTGTATTTATAGACTAACACAGGTCAGTTCGAGATACACCACCTGAAAATATAGTTGAAGGCACATACTTGTAATTCATTCAGCATGGTCAATCACCAAGTCCAAAACAAGACTAGACCTCAATACAGGTAGATATTTAATCAATATCTGCAAGGTGACAACTTCTATTGCTGAAGGAAATTTGTCGACAGCTTTTTACTATATATTTTAACATGTACATTAATACACACTAACCATTGCTACACAACTTATGAATTATGTATTCGTATAGAATGATAGGTAGCTTTCTCTCTAACAATAATTTATATATCATGATAAATTAAGAAGTCCTTTATATCTCTAACTTCCACGATGCATATAGCTTGTCAGCTGGACAGAAATTGATACAGTACAATTACAAAAATCATTCTTACTCTTCTGTACCATTGTGTATTCGCTCACCCTAAATAAGGACGCTGCACTGGGTTATCGTAGATGTAATCTGGTCTTAAAGGAGCATCTTCACCTCTTTATGCAGTCACCACTATAAAGAGAATGATCGAACCATGTGCAAGCCGATTGATTTACAAATTGAAAAGTGACAAGTAACCCTTTTTTATATGTGTGCGATATGACAGAACATATTTACAGAACTTTAGAGCTACATGTAATGATGCAAGTTCACTCTCACCTTCAAAAATTCACAAAAAGAGCATTATCCCTTTTACCATTGAAATTAACCCCTCCATACCTGACATTGGCGGTAACAGTTATCGTTACTGGGACCTTCTTAATATCACTAAGAAGGAAAGTGTTAAACATGTATATGAAACATTTAAACCAATGCTGACTTACAAACGTCCTAAAAATTTGCATGATTATTTAGTTAGTCCAGATATAAAAACGGACAATACAAATGATATACATGTATTTTCATCTCAGTGTTGTAATAGAAAACGTTGTACCCACTGTGATCGTATGAATTCTAGCTCTAAATTTATCAGTTCTGTTACTGGTAAAGCTTTTAATATGAAACATAATACTAATTGTCAATTTAAAAATGTTATTTTTCTTATAACATGTACAGAATGTCAAATGCAATATGTCGGACAAACTATGCAACCATTATCACGTCGTATGAATAGCCATAAATTTGATATATCAAATTTTACAGATAATTCATTTTCTTCTCTAGTTGCAAGCCATTTTAATGAGGGAGATCATAAGATATCTCATTTTCGTTCATGCCAATTGATGTTATAGATAGTAATATCAACCGTTTATGTAAAGAAACCTTTTGGATACATAAGTTACAAACACTCCATCCAAAAGGTTTAAATTCAAAACTACTATTCACTGTTAAAAATACATACACATGTATTATATAAACTATAGTACTATTACGTTGTTTCCTATTCTTGGTTTTTTATATATCATAAAATTATAGGAAATGCTTGTATTTAATATCCGTAATGGTACTACTGTTTACATTACTTTCTATTATAATTTACAATGATGCGTTTACGTTCTGACTATATGATGTATGTATTTTTCTGTCAACTGACGTCATGTCCGTTGTTTTGTTTTAATTTCATTGTATTCCTGATGAAGACATTTATGCCGAAACGTTGAGTATAATACAAATTTATTACAGAACACGTGTTGTTGATTTTTGACTACAAATACCTATTGTGAAATATTTATTGTTCATAAGGTTTTATCTTTATTGTATTGTGATCGGTCTGTGTCACAGGTACTAGAAACATTTTATTTTCCTTTATTATATAAAAAGGCCTTTTTTATATGATATAGGAAAAAAAATTGTTTCAAGTACCTGTGGTCTGCGTACGTCGTACATCCACAATTTGTTCAAACAGCATCTCCTTTGAAACCACTGGATAGAAGTTGATGAAACTTGACCAGGATATTCCTTGGATGGTCTCCTTTCAAAGTAACACACAGCATTCCATTCCATGAAGAACTCTGGTTGTCATGGCAATGAAAGGGAAAAATATAATAATCTTCTTCTCAAAAACTATTGGTCCAATTTCAAAATAAATTCACAGAAATGGTCCTTGGGTGGACTTCTATCCAAGTTATTCAAAGAATAATGATATGTCAGAAAACATGGCCATGAGGGCCGGGCAACTTTTCCTTATATAGCTATATAGAAAACTTTGAAAGTCATCTCTTAAACTGCTGATTCAATTTTAAAATGATTTCACAGAAATGATCCTTGGGTGGACCTCTATCAAAGTATTTCATAGAATAATGATATGTCAAACACAAAGGCCACTAGGGGACAAGGCCAGTTTTACTTTTATAGCTATATAGAAAACTTTGAATATGTTCTCTTGAACTACCTGATCAATTTTATTTTTTTTTTCATAATAGAAATGATTCTTGGGTGGACCTCTATCAAAGTTGAACAAAAAATTGATTCCATGCAGAACTCTGGTTGACATGGCAACAGAAGGGAAAAACTGTAAAGATCTTCATCTCCAAAACTAGATGATAGATTTGAAAATAATTTTTAAAGGCCACAATTTGAGGTTAAAGGTCAAATTTAAGACATGTGATGGTGGCAACTTCCTTGCTGATTGAAGGATTTTCAATAACTTGGCACATTTGTTCAAAGTAATAAGACGATGTGTCTCAAGCAAGAAGCAGGTCTGTAGCTACAATGTCACGGTCACAAGTTCCGGTCAAATCTATCTTTAAGCCTGTTCATTTAGGTTGTTTTAAGTAGTCACATTAGAGTTACTGTACATTTACAAGATTTACTAAGATCTTGGTCCAAAAAATTTGAAAGTAGCAGCTTGCATGTCTGGTTTCACTACAAAGTCCTCACAAAACATGTGGCTTGAAATTGGATCCAAAATTTGTTTATAACTTTGACTTAATTTCTAGCATATGACAAGTTTTAGATCTGTGAGTCAAACAGTTTGAATTCCAGATCTGGGCCCAAATTTGTTGGAGACTAATCTGGATTCAAACTTTTTGCATCAGTAGTACTCAAATCTATAACACAAAGTTGAAGGATAGCAAAAATAACTTATCCACACTTTTGGTGAGCACTGGAATTTAAAGTAAAGAAAAGGTATTCCAACCCAAATTAAAAAACAATATGAACATTAATACTGGTGCTTGTAGTTTTACCTTCAGTTTCAAAAATCAGCAACTTTGGCAATATATACATATGAGATACAAGCATCCATTCGAATATAGCTGATATTGGGATGAAAAGATACAGTTTTAAGCTCATCTGAGCCAGCAACTAGTGGTGGGCAATTGTGACCAGTCTTTGTCCATCATACGTTGTCTGTGTGTCTGTCAACATTTGCTTCAAACGACATCTCCTCCTAAACGGCTTTGCCAGTTTTAATAAAACTTAACAAAAATTTTCCTTGAGTGATCCTGTTTCAAAGTTGTTCAAAGAATATGATTCCATGCAGGACGCTGGTTGTCATGGCAACAATAAGGAAAAACTTTAAAGATCTTCTCAAAAACTCTGTGTCCGAGTGGGTATGGTTATTGACTTGCATTGTGGGGATTGGGCTAAATCTGACCCCAAGGTCTCAACTAGGTGGACCCCTATCAAAGTTGTTCAAAGAATAATGATATGTTAAAAAACATGGCCACCAGGGGCAGGGCCAGTTTTCCTTTTTTAGCTATATAGAAAACTTTAACGATCTTCTTCTCAAAAAATGCTGGTCCAATTTCAACATTATTTCACAGAAATGATCCTTGGGTGGACTCTTTAAAAGTTGTTCAAAGAATAATGATATGTCAAAAAAATGGCCGCCAGGGGCGGGGCCAGTTTTCCTGATATAGCTTTATAGAAAACTTCAACAATCTTCTCTTAAACTACTGGTTCAATTTCAAATAATTCTCACAGAAATGATCCAGATCCATGGATAGACTTTAACAAAAATTGTTCAAAGAATTTGATTCCATGCAGAACTCTGGTTGCCATGGCAAATTTTTTTAAAGACCTTCTCAAAAACTAGTGGCCAGATTTGAAATTATTTGCTGTAAGTGTTCCTTTAGTGACACTCTACAAAGATTGTTCAAATTATTTGGATCAGTTATAAAAACATGGCCACCAGGGTGTGAAGCCAGTTTTCCCTATATGTATATAGTGAAATCTTAATTATTATGTATATAGAGATTTACAGGTGAGCGACCATCATGGTCCTCTTGTATTTCCATCAAATTTATACAGCAGATAGATATCTATGACAGTTTGGTTCCTTTGGAAAAGCAGCTAGATCTGCCCTTGAATGACTGGATTACAGCGCCCTAGTATTGGAAAAATTGCTATAATTCATTTTTTGCACTCATGTATTAACTAATGTTTTCCAAACATCTAAAGTAGTTACATATTTATAAAACCCCAATTACTTTTGAAAAACAAACTGATATGCCTATGCATCACTGGATTATGTCCCTTTGAAAACTTTGTTTGAGCTTGTGAATGCAAAAGCATCTTCATTTACAGTAGTCAGATATCCATAAAAAAGAATTTTCCAGCCAGATGTGCCCATGCAGAACTGAATTATGGCCCATTAAAAATAGAAGAAACTCATATTATTGAACTTTTGAACAGAATATAAGTAAAAATCTCAGTAACTACTTTATTTATTGCAATGAAACTTTATATAAGGCTTCCCAACCAATACATCTAACTAAATACTGAAGTAAGATAAAAAGCAAACAATGACCCTTTATTTTTTTACTTAGGTATTCTGGTTACGACTTATTAACTACTTGATGTATTGCAACTTGTAACAGAAAGTGACCAAATCAGTACGCCAGTAATTTTTAGCACAAGCTAATGTGTCTCTTGTTATTATAGTTGACTTGTTGTGAATTAAATAAAAAGTAGTTTCTTTGCATATGTAAAGCCATGTTTTAGCCTTTAGGCAAGTAACTTATAAAACAATTATATAAATAAAATAAAAATGGCATTAACAAGGTATTTTTATTATTGCATATGCACTGGTTGTATTTATCCTGTAAAAACCTCAAAGGTTGCTTAACACTGAGTGCATACCAAATGTGTGAAGGATAGCTGTTTAAACATTGACAAAGGGTCAAGCATACTCTTTTATAAGTTATGTTACCATGGAGTCATGTTGCCCTGCTCTGGCATCATGTTCTCCTGGAGTCATTTTAACCTGCCCTGCATGGCATCATGTTGCTCTGAAGTAATGTTGCCCTGGAGTCATGTTGCCTTGCCCTGGTGTCATATTGCCCTGGAGTCATGTTACCCTTGAGACATGTCCTGTAGTCATGTGGCTTTGCCCTGGAGCCATGTTACCCTGGAGACAAGTTGCCCTGTAGTCATGTTGCTTTGCCCTGGTGTCATGTTACTCTGGAGTCATGTTACCTTGGTTTCATGTTGCCCTGGAAACATGAAACCCTGAAGTCATGTTGCTTTGCCCTTGTGTCATGTTGCACTGGAGTCATGTAGCTTTGTCATGGTGTCATGTTACCCTGATGTCATGTTACCCAGGAGTCATGTTGTCCTGTAGTCATGTTGTTTTCCTGTGGTGTTGTGTAACCCTGGTGTCGTGTTGCCCAAGATTCATGTTATCCTAGAGTCATGTTGCCCTGGAGTCATGTTACCCTGGTGTCATGTTGCCCTGGAGTCATATTACCTTACAGTCATGTTGCCCTTGAGTCATGTTACCCTGAATTCATGTTACCCTAGAGTCATGTTACCCTGAAGTCATGTTCCTTTGCCCTGGTGTCATGTTGCACTTGAGTCATGTTACCCTAGTGCCATGTTGCCCTGGAGTCATGTTGCCCTGCCCTGGTGTCATGCTGCCCTTTAGTCTTGTTATCCTGGTGTCATGTTGCCATGGAGTCATGTTGTTTTGCTGTGGTGTCGTGTAACCCTGGTGTCGTGTTGCCCTGGATTCATGTTATCCTAGAGTCATGTTGCCCTGGAGTCATGTTACCCTGGTGTCATGTTGCCCTGGAGTCATATTACCTTACAGTCATGTTGCCCTTGAGTCATGTTACCCTGAATTCATGTTACCCTAGAGTCATGTTACCCTGAAGTCATGTTCCTTTGCCCTGGTGTCATGTTGCACTTGAGTCATGTTACCCTAGTGCCATGTTGCCCTGGAGTCATGTTGCCCTTCCCTGGTGTCATGCTGCCCTTTAGTCATGTTACTCTGGTGTCATGTTGCCATGGAGTCATGTTGCCCTGCCCTGGACTCATGTTGCTCAGGCCAAATGGCTCATTTACCCTTGTAAAGTCTTTACATTTTGTATATCATTTTATATTACATGTATATTATCCATTTTATAACGATAAGCCCTTATACAGGGGGGGTATTCAGCTCTTGTAGAGAATTGAGCGAGAAAAATGTTAACACAGATAAAGATGGCGGGCTTTTGGTGATGTTTCCCAGATTTTGAACAGAAATTGGGCATGTGAGTAGACCTATCTTATTTTCTCATATTCAGTTCACCTGACCACAAAGTGGTCAATGGTGAGCTTTTGTAATCACCCTTCGTCCAGCTTCTGTCCATCCCTCAACTTTTTCTTTGAATGACTTTTTGTCCTTAAGCACTGCCAGGATTTTGTTAAAACTTGGTCTGAAACATCATGGCATCAGCCTTTCTCAGTTTTGTTTAAATGGTTCCAGTCAGATGAACAATATGGCTGCCAGAGCTAAAAATAGAAAAAACTTTGAAAATCTTCTTGCCAGAAACCATACAGACTAGAGCTTAGATTTTATGCATGTGTCATCATATAGATGTACTCTACAAAGTTGTTCAAATGGTGACCCTGGGGAGGTCTTGTTTTACAAAGACTTATATAGAGAAAACTTAAAACTTTTCTCCTCTGAAACCATACAGACTAGAGTTAAATATTTTGTTTGTAACATCATATATAGGTTCTTTACCAAGTTTGTTAAAATCATGACTATTGGATCAATGTTGGCCCCACCCTAGGGTGGTCTTGTTTTACATAGGCTTATATAGTGAAAACTTAAAAAATCTTCTCATCTGAAACCAGAATAGAGCTGAGATATTTTGTGTGTTACATCATATTAAGGTCCTTTACCAAGTTTGTTAAAATCATGCCTCGGGGTCAAAGTTGGCCCCACCCTAGGGCGGTCTTGTTTAACATTGACTTATATAGTGGAAACTTAAAAAATCTCCTCTGAAACCATACAGACTAGAGCTTAATAATTTTGTGTGTAACATCATATATGTCTTTTACCAAGGTTGTTGAAATCATGACCCTGGGGTCAAAGTTCCCCACCCCCCTGCCAGGGCAGTCTTGTTTTACAAAGGCTTATATAGTGATTTTTTTAAAAAAAAATCTTCCTTTATAAAATCATATAGACTAGAGCTTAGATATTTGTTTGTAACATCATATATAGGTCCTTTACCAAGTTTGTTAAAATCAAGACCCTGGGGTCAAAGTTGGCCCTGCCCTAGGGAGGTATTGTTTTACATAGGCTTATATAGTGATTTTTTTTAAAAAACCTTCTCCTCTGAAACCATACAGACTAGAGCTTAATTTTTTGTGTGTAGCATCATATATAGGTCTTTTACCAAGTTTGTTAAAATCAAGACCCTGGGGTCAAAGTTGGCCCCGCCCTAGGGCGGTCTTGTTTTACATAGACTTATAAAGTGTAAAAATTAAAACATTTTCTCTGACATCATATAGACTAGAGCTTAGATATTTTGTGTGTAGCATCATATATAGGTGATTTAGTAAGTTTGTTAAAATCATGACCCTGGGGTCAAATTTGGCCCTGCCCTAGGGCGGTCTTGTTTTACATAGACTTATATAGGGGAAACTTAAAAAATCTTTTCCTCTGAAACCATACAGACTAGAGCTGAGATATTTTGTGTGTTAGATCATAAAAAGGTCTTTTACTAATTTTGTTAAAATCATGACTGTGGGATCAAAGTTGGCCCCACCCTAGGGTGGTCTTGTTTTACATAGGCTTATATAGTGAAACTTAAAAAATCTTCTAATCTAAAACCATAACTACTAGAGCTGAGATATTTTGTGTGTTACATCATAAAAAGGTCTTTTACCAAGTTTGTAAAAAACATGACCCTGGGGTCAAATTTGGCCCACCCTAGTGGGGTCTTGTTTTACATAGACTTATATTGTGAAAACTTTAAAAAATCTTCTTCTCTGAAGGTGTGCAGACTAGAGCTGAGATATTTTGTGTGTAATTTCATATATAGGTCCTTTACCAAGTTGGTTAAAATCATGACCCTGGGATCAAAGTTGGCCCTTCCCTAGGGAGGTCTTAATTTACATAGAGTTATATAATGAAAACTTAAAAAATCTTCTTCTCTAAAACCATACAGACTAGAGTTTTAGAAATTTGGTTGAATCATAATATATAGGTCCTCTACCAATTTCATTCAAATGGTGACCCCATGATCAAATTTGGCTATGGTTGTCTTATTTACATAGACTTTTTAGAACAAACCTTTAATTTCTACATATCTGAAACCATCTATGCATGCTAGAGCTAATATAGTTTCTGTGTCATTAAAGTACTGGTTATCAATCAAGATTGTTCAAATGGTTAGACCTTAGGGTTACATGAAATACATGAAAATATTTTATAAAGAGAAATATTCAGGTAAGCAATTACAGGACCATCATGGTCTTCTTGTTTGAGTTGTCCTATCAGGTGGAGAGATGAATTCCCATCACTCATTTTTTTATTTCAACTTCAAAGGTGCCATACTAAGCCTATTTGATGAAACATTGTGAGGGACGTTACGTGTTTACAAAATCAAATGCCCTAATTTGATTATTCATTTGCAATTTCTAGCAACGTATGGCAATTATTTACTTAGATTTATTGAAATACTGTTCAAAATACTCCTTTTATTATAAGCCCATCTGAAAGATGGTCCTATTATGTGAAACCCTGCGGCGGGCGGGCGGGCGGGTGATCGGGCGGGTGTGCGGGGGGGCGGCTCAAATTGGTTTCCAGATGATATCTTCAGTTCTGCTTAACGTTTGTCAACCACATTTTATAATTTACTTTTTTATCATACAGGGAAGAAGCCTATTGATTTTGGGTCCTGTTCCATTATTTTTCTGGAGTTATGCCCCTTTATGGACTTAGATTACTGAGAAATGGGGGTTTCCGGATGATAACTTAAGTTCTGCTACATCTAGGTCAACCAGCTTCAGAATTAGCTTCATTAGCATACAGGGAAGAAGCCTATTGATTTTGGGTCCAGTTCCATTATTTTTCCTGGAGTTATGCCCCTTTATGGACCTAGATTATTGAAACTGGGGGTATCCGGATGATAACTTAAGTTCTTGACCTAGGTCAACCAAACTTCAGAATAAGCTTTATTAGCATATTAGGAAGAAGCCTTATGATTTTTGGTCCGGTTCCATTATTTTTCTAGAGTTTTGCCCTTATATGGACATAGATTACCGGTATTGAAAAATAGGGGTTTCGGGTGATTACTTAAGTTCTGCTTGACGTAGATTAACCAAACTTCACAGTTACCTTTTTTAGCATACATGGAAGAATCCTATTGAATTTGGGTCTGGTTTGATTTTTTTTTCACTGGAGTTATGCCCCTGTAGGGACTTAGATAATTGAAAAATGGTGGTTTCCGGATGCATGTGCAGTTGGAGATTGTTTTTTGATACATTCACAAAATTGTATTCAATTACATAAAAAGTGTAAAAATAACAACACTTTGTTCAAACACTGTAATCAACTCATGGAGCACTTTACACCGTCAAAACGATGTCACTAACATCACAAATTTTAAATCTTTAAAATACTCCCTGCCACACTATGCATTTCATATGTCAGTCGATCCAGGTGGAATATATGGTTGATTAACAGTCATTTTCATATTTTTTCAATAATGTTCTTACTGCCATTCGAATTTCAGGTACAGAGTTGAACCATCATCCGTGTAAAACCGACTTTAATCGCACCTCGTTTCTTGCGTAAAGCATGTATCAAATCACGTCTGATAACCTGAATTGAGAATGCAATATAATGCGGTCAAAATTCAGGATCAATAATTTTGGTAAGAAAACAACAGCGTGAAAAACACTCTTTGGAGGAGGTGATTAGGTTGTCTTTTATACTATAGAAGCTTGTTTTGACTCGGGTCGAAGTAATGAAGCCAAGTTTCATCTGTAGTAATGACTCGGGCCAAAAATTGCTAGCCCTCTCTCTCATTCCTATGGACAAATGCTTCAGAACAACGTACACGACCAGCTTTCTGCTCCTGTGATAATAACCTCAGAATTCATCTAGCACATACTTTGTTCCTCTTTAGAGTGTTTGTGAGCACTTTGTGGACACAACCTTTACTTAACCCGGTAACTTCTGAAAGTTCCAAAACAGTTATTCTTCTGTTTTTCTTTATGAGTTCTCTAATTTAACTAATCTTGCGATCACTTAATGATGGTCTTCCTGTTCATTCATGGTCCATAATTGACAATGTTCCTTCCCAGACACATTTGTGCCAATCAAACATGACTGTGCGGCAGACTGCTCTCACTTAATCCATCTGTAAGAACTTGTATGTATCTGTTGGTGTCATGCCAACATTCACGCAATGTTTGATGATGGCGCACTGCTCCGTACAATATGACGTCTGCATTTTCCTTCCGCTATTTTCAAGAGGTGCAAACTCATCCATCTTAAATATGTAGCTTGTTTATTATCGTATGACATAAAAATTTTAATACATTTACTACAGCTACGATACGGGTGACGTCAGATTAAGTGTTGTGACGTTTTTGCGGCAATTATTTCACACAATTTCATTTTAGTGGGACGTCTAAGTGCTCAGTAGCGTTTGTTATCAGATATTGTCAACGTTATGTTAACTTGAATAATTTAAAGATAATTATCGGAAATATGTTATAACACATATGTGTCATTTTTTAGATTACAGTGACTTTGATTTTCAAAGATATCGACCTAGTCCGGGAACTTTATGAATGGCCCTTGTATATATATTATAGAAATGAAACATTAATCATAGATAATTCTCAGTAAGAATTACAATAACATGAAAGAATTAACAGATTTGAAATCATTCAGAAACATTATTTGCAACTATGAGTAGTTGGTTATGATTAGCCAATCATATTGCAAAAAGGTGCAAATAATATTTCTTATTGATTTCTTACTCTTTCAACATTAGATACATATAACAGTTTTAATGACCTTTGATGACCTATGAAAACAGTTTGTATCCAGATCAGGACCCATAAAATATGGGGCTTGATCTGGGATCCAAACTGTTATTAAAACATATTACTGTAAGCAAACAAACACATTATCTTAACGTCTAAGGTAATTGTTACAATCAAAACATGTCAAACAAGTATTTGAATGATACCGAGTTGTAAATGATTAAACATGTATCTTTACAGAAACAACTGACCAGAATGTGTTTTAAATAACCCTTTGTTTAGAATCAAATTCTTAAAATTCTACAAGCCCAAATACCAGATCCTAATTCTGCAGCTCCTGTAAAAGCTGCCTGATCCGAGTCTACTCTGTTTGTAAAATGGATATACATGTATGTGTGTATATCTTGTTAAATGGCTAAACAGTTAGAATGATGAGTTACTTATGAGATAATCTTTGTTGTAAGATGTATAAACTGTCCTTTGCAAACAGTGCATATCCAGATCAGAGGAGCCCTTGGATCAAAGTCTGCACTGTTTGTTTTGTTATGAAATAATCAAAAGCCAAAATGTACCATTGCGGTGCTAGGTATGCATGTACAATACATTTGTTAGCAGTGCAGATCAAGATCAGAGATGTCCTGAAGCAGCCCTCCAATCACTCCTCACTTCTATAGTTCTACATGTATGTTTACAGAGACCTCATATTGATTACTATCATCAGACTTTGAAATAAGTTAAATAGTACTGTGTACATACTCTATTACATATTTTGTCTTAGCTCAGTGATCTGCACTTCCAATCTGAAATTCTTGTCTGCTTAATTATCCTATATGCAACTAAATTTGAATTTAATAGAAGTAAATTCAGGCAGTTTGGATCTCAGATCAGACCCCTCATTTTGTGGGACCTTATCCGGATCCAAACTGTTTGCAATATAGATAATGTACAAGTAAAGAGCGGCAATACTGTCAAAATATGCTCATTTATAGTTGAAATAAAAAGTGCAGCTGTACCCAGTACTAAATCTTAAACCTTAGAGTGATGAATACTTAAATTTGACTCCTCCTTTTATGAATATTTTAAGTAGGTGACTTACTACATAAACATAAAGTTTGCTAAATGAACTAGACCTTGTTTACTACGGTAATTCTTGTAAATTCAAGTTTACAAGTTAATTGGTTTCTCTCAGCACATTTACATGTGATTATGAGGTACAAAAAACAATAGTTATTAACAGTAGAAGATAAAATACATCTGGAATTAGCATGACAGAGGTTAAGGTATAAAGTGATACTTATATTAATATTTTATGTGCAGTTAGTAAATATGTATGAAAATAAAATACAGTAGATGAGCACTTAATGAAGAAGCATATTGATCTCTAAAAACAAGCAGCAGCTTAATGCAGTACAAAAGTAAAAAAGAAAGCTCCTGGAGGAGCTTCCTGCATTACTTTCATGCTGCATTAAAGCTGCCACTAAAGCAAGCACCTATTTAAAAAACTGCCAATCCATTTTCTTTATAGAGGTCTCTTAAGAGAGGTTCTACTGTACAAACCTAGCCACTGCCTTTTCGTTCTTACTATTTCTCCATAATAGCATTATCCCTAATGGGCCGCCCATTTTACAAATCAACTAGTCCAAGTGGTATTTTTGGAATAACATTATTTTGCATAAACAGGTCTCTGAAAAATTAAAAAAAAAAAAAAAAAAATGTGATACAGTTAAAAACTACTCTATACAACAAACAATGCATATGGTGATCAAAGCACCCCACAGGAGGGTTTCTGATCTGCATATACACTGTTTACCTATGCCCCATATACATCTATGGCCCATGGGGGCAGACTGGTTCATTAAAGAGGCATCTGTTGGTCAGGGTCTAAACTATTTGCAAATCCTGTAAACACAAAAATGTGTTGTGCACCTTATGGGTATCGTTTGGGTCCGTATTCATAAAGCTTCTTGATTTCTTAGCTATTTGGACAACTGATTGGATTGTAAAAATAACAAATTAGTTGTACAAAAAGTTTCAACTAAAACCATGAAGTGATTCTTAATTTTTATGAGAAATTTACATTTAATATTAATATTAGCCCTTTTCAACCTCGCAGGTCTTCAAATGTTTAGTTAAACACACCTTCCAGCAAAATGCTCTTCTAAATAAAAAAAATCATTTTAATCTTCAAACCACGATCATTTTTAAGTTTTACCAGCCGCAATACATCGTATGTATAGAATAGACAAATTGAAAGGAGCGTTCGATGAAAGAACTATACGAATTGTTCCAGAAATTAATCGAGTATTAGCATAGCATCCCATTAGTTATTATCCTATTATGCTATGGATACTAGAGTAAGAACAGTTGAAAACTTGATACTAATCGAACTCACCCAGTCAGTGTGCCTTACATCATCATTTGATGCTAGTTACATATAGCGGTCGCCGGAAAGATTAACTCTGGCTGAAAAAGTCGAGAAACATTCTGCTTTTCATTTCTACAACTTGACGATAGAGCAATTCCATGTATTTGCAGATTAATGTACTAAGGAAATAAAAGGAATATTTAGAAACATCCGTGTTCAATTTTGAGAATGTTTTGGGGGAAAATCCTGACGTATTATATACACCTGGGCCCACGTAATGAAACTCCTGGTCAGTCACTCGATATGTTACGCATCTATTTTTAGTCCCGGTTTCTAGTTGCATTGCCTATGTATGTAGATCTAACCTTTCCTCTGCCATAACTTGGCAAGCCAGAGCATGGATATACTACGCTTGTACAATTTCGTGGTCAGTGTGATTGAAATGATAATAGAAT
>JAULCC010098732.1:0-14200 GCA_032358795.1 Nuttallia obscurata
GCATTATCGTACAACACTCGCTTTCATTGTACAACAGTCGCATATAGACGCACTATGAATCGTGCCATGCGTCGCACACGGTCGCTTCAGATCGTGTGACTTTCGCATGATCACTATTTTTATATGCGACCATCTCTGCAACAGTTTGCGATCGAAATGAAAAATTTATCGATCGCACGATTATTTGGTCGCATCTGATCGTGCGCCAATTGTGAAAGTGGCTTTAGGACTTCATCAGCAGAATGACTGGCTTACTGGGGATTAACACCACTCTGAGGCTGAACCGGGCCCGTCCCTGTTTAGAGTTGGTTTGCGAACATTACATCAGAGGGCAGAAGTTGTGACATCAGATCCTGGTGACTTGAAAGTGGAAATAACACACGTGAACAATGCATTAAAGAAGTGTAACTATCCAGACTGAGCTATTAAGAAAGTGTCACAAAGTCTCTCAGTGAGCAAGGAAGAGAAAGAAAAGAGATCTTAAGGAAAAAGTGGAAGACCACGTAAGGGAGAATCAAAGGGAACAGTTATATTACAGTACCAGAAAGGAAAGTCTGAACATTTACTGCGTATATTCCATCAACACAGGGTGAACATATGTTTCAGACCTCACAAAACCTTATGCCAGATACTAGTACACCCAAAAGATAAGACTGAGAAACATGATGTTTGTGGGCAAATGTACCATATTTAGTGCCAAGGATAGAGTGAACATCAGTGTAAGCATGATTACACCGGGGAGACTAAAAGAACGTTAAAAGCAAGATTTGTAGAGCATAGAAGACCCAGCTCAACTACAAGTGAGATGTCACAACATATTAATAATGACAACCCTGGACGCTCGGTATCACTTGGCTCCATTTCTATCCTGGACCGGGACCCCTCGTGGTTTAGTAGAGTGTAGATAGAAGCGATACAAATCCGGGCACGCAAACCATCTCTAAACAGGGACGGGGCCGGTTCAACCTGTCGCATATCTGGGACAGCGTCATCACTCATTCAAAGTGGTATTAATTCCCAGTAATCCAATCATTCTGCTAATGAAGTCCATAGTACAAGGACGAAAGCTCCATGTCAGCTTTCTCACTTTTTGTGTTAGTGATAAAAAGTATAAAATTTCATTAAATACTAATGTGATTTATTTACCGCCTGATAGAAGATATTTCGGCAAAGCTGAAATCATATCGACATGATTCAATTTTAACAGAGCTTTTCCAGATGGAAGGCAGATACGCCTCGATCTATACTATAATGTCTAAACGAATGTGATTCAATCTGACCTTTAATTAGTTCTATTAATATTGAATTATTGAAAAACATTATACATTATAACATTTATTAAACTCACAAAACACATCAAGGACATCGGCTGTAAATGCAAAAAAATATTAATATTAAAAACAGGAATTTAGCAGTCAAACTATTATAACGTAATAATTGTTAACCATCAAAACCAGAAATTAAAGCCATAAAATTGCATAGTACTGTTCTGGTATTTCATTGTACAAGTTTATACATAGACATTTATGTGTGTACGTTTCGTAACAACGGACTCTATTAAACAGATACAGGACTATACATGTTTTCAATTATGTTTTCATGAACCGAAGCCAACCTTAGAGTGAAATTTCTATATCAAATCCAATATTCAAAGGAGTGTTTTTTCCTCGCGTTTATTAGGCACGACGTACTGGTTATAAAACGTTACTATAAGCCAAATACTTTCAACATATAAATAAGTGCAACCTAAATACTTGTTGAGGTTTAACTCAGAATCTACCATAACTTTTACAAAAACAAACATTTTATCAACGTATAATAACCGATTAGACGTTTTGAATATTGTTAAAACCAATGTTTTCCAAAGTTAACATAAACAGTTTGACATAAACCTTTGACCTATAACATTGCACATATGACGTACTACACAAATATCACACGCTTACAAAAAAAAACAAAAAAGTTTGTAGCGAACGAACGGTTATCCCGATCCATGTAGAGTGTAACATAAGAGAACATGTAAACTGCAACCAAGCATACATGTACAGAATATGGTTAAACATTTCGAGGTTAATCTCTGTTGACAATATTTTATCAGTCTAAACTCTGTAAACACTCTCCGTAAGTAATACCCTACCCACTATAAAGTGATAACGGTCTACTGTTGCGTCGGAGGTTTGTTGTATAATAAATGTATCAAAGAAGAGATAAGAGATATTCTCCTGTATGTTTCAGTGTAATACTCAGACAAGCAAACCATCTAAATTGAATTCTAATATCACACACACACACACACACACACACACGTTTTTTAAAAAAATATATCATCAAAGTGTTCATATTGAAGTATATATATATATTAGTCATGACATATATTTGAAAGAAAACAAAAAAAAAAAAGACATTATACTAACATGGATTAGTCCCTTAAAACGTATAGTGCACAGATAAATTTGATCTTGAAACCGTTTCATTTAACAACATAAAACAGTGGCTTAATAGAGCAACAAATCACAGTTTCATATGGCCACAATTAATTCATTTCATTTAAAATTGAAAGTGTTTCATTTAAGAACAATAAAAAGTTTCATCTATAAATAGTAATATAGTTTCATTTACAGTAATGAGATAGTTTCACGTAGTTAACTACGTAAGACTTAAAAGGGGGTTAGCTCACTTCAAACAGTAACTTAACCTAGCAGGATCCATCATAACCGATGTTGCCGTATTCTGGGTCTTGAATTTGAAATTAGCGGTGAACTTTTTATATTCTCTGTCACATGTAGTTAACTACTGAATTCACAAATAGCAGTTGTTGATGCAAGCTTTTGGAATAGGCTGCTTGGTGCTACCTTTGCATTTAATTGTTGCATGAAAATCTATCAGGAGAATACAACTTTCTTGATGAAATTAAATCTGCATTTTAAACTATAACAGTGTATGAACTGTGGTTTAATGTTAAATAAATAATTGATTGGTTAAGAGTTATGTCTATAAAACAGCACTTGCTTCTGACGTGCTACATTTAACTTTAAAAATGATTGCATCGATATTCTGCACATAGTGTATATGGTCAGAAATACCAATAGTTGCTTAAAGGACAATAAATAATTAAATTACACAATCAATTTTCAAAAACATATATAATAAACGGCCCTATAACTTAATAGTAACTGGATTGTATGTATGAACGTCTGCCATATGGTCACTCGTGATAATTTGGAGCCTTTTCATGAAATGAAGGTCTGGATGCTTGATGTCTGGCTTCATGAATGTATTCGTATTGCTGCCTTGCTGATTATGTATGCGTTTTTGTCGTTCTTGTTGGATTTTCAGTAACTAAATTTCGTAAGTCCGAGTTCCTATTGACTCTCCCATGGATTGAAATTCATTCCTTAGTTGTGAATCTTCATTTTTCACTGCTGATTTAAGACCTGGATGAGTATGATGAAGACGATAGAGAAGGTGGTCTGCTGTTTGTATTTACATGTACAGGAGCAAGGATGTTGGATTTCTTTGGTTCAGTGGGTTGTTGTTTGTTTTGTTTTGTTTTTAGTGGATGCATGGATGATGAGAAAGTTGTTATTGGTCACAAACCCGTACAGGTAACATGTTTGCTGTTGCTTCACTAATTAGGGAGTTGTGCCATGTCCAATTTGAATCATGCTGGGTTTCAGAATGGCAAGTTTCTTTCTTCAACCAATGATTTATCATTGTCTTGTATTGATTGGTGTTTGTAGTCTTTTTATGTAGAAATATAATGAGACATGTTCTGTGAAAAATCTCTGCCATACCAACCTTTCGCAAATACCTCACAAGGCATCCACGTTACATTGTATGATGGGTAGATATTTGGTAAGAGATAATTGTAAGCTCAACTTGAGAGTTGTTGACAAATTTACAAATGTTGCAAGCTGTGTGTTTACGAAATACATGTATGTGTTTACATATGATATCTCTCCTTGATATACATTTCCTGTCATGCATTTTAGGCACGGGTTCAACGTCCTCTACGCCTGGTAGACGATTGTGATGGGCCTTGTGTTGGGGGCCTAGTCTATGTTTAACAATCTGAAAAATATAACATTGAACCTTTCATAAGAAATGGATTCTAGTAGCACGTACCATGTTACTTTTCCGACATCAAGTTTATACATATATCTTTAAACAAATCTTTAAGAAATGTATAACTCCGGAAAAGTTTTGAAACAAACAAATAAGGTAAATGCAGTCGCTCTATGAAGATGTCTGTACATTTACTGTGTTTTGACAAAATATAGCTCTATATATGTCGGTAATTGTTCTCTACACTGAAAGGCCTCCAAGTGTAACATAATGAAATACTTCAACTCAGCTTAACAAAACATGAAGATCTCAAACAAGATTTTACAATTTGTCCTTGTTAAAACAAATGAGACATTACACTAAACAACAAGTTGAGTATAAAATTAACCATCCAAAGATGACTACGTCTAATTTAGGGTAGTTAATTCTTTGTAGGCTTTGAGTTTGTCCTGTTGAATAATTTTAGCATCATAGTTTGAATTTGAAAATGTATAATTTGATCTCGAATTTTCGTTTGGATGAGAAATGGACCAGTATAAGACATTTTAAGTTACAAATTACTTTTTATGCCTGACTATTGAACAATTGATACCATGAAAAATGTATTATCAATATGTGCTATGTTCTTTTATTCGACTATACATGATCATGACTCATATTATAGGCGTTCGCTACAGTTCTGACCCTCCCCCCACTCACAGTAAACGAGTTTACTTTTACTTAGTATCTTATTAGCGCATACCATACCTGAAATAAGTAAACAAATTGACAGGTCGCGGATTTCATTCTCTATTTATTGGCCTGTCAATTCCATAACCATTTGTATAATTGGCAAACATATCGGTACTTTGGCCGAAAATACAAAACACGTAAAGCCTTTAAAAATAACAACTCTAAATCAAAATCAGAGGTAAATAACTTTACATACAAAAAGGTTAAACATATTAAAAGAAAATTTGTAAAAAGCAATAAAATAATGATTATATTTTATACAATACTATTGGTTCGTCAACAAAATATGATAAAGTTCGCGCATGCGCATGCGCAGGCAGTAGCTTCGCGGTAATGGCGGCGCATTAAAAAAGAAGAAATTTACTGAAGAAGACAATTTAGATTTTTATCGAAATTAAACGTGTTCAAAGTGTCCTGTTGTGGCCATCGATACGTAGACTTGCCCAGTGACATATTTACACCTGGGGTCGTAGTTATACGAGTTTCCACATCGATTACATCTCTATTGTTTGTTCAAACGTGCGTTCAGGAATCTCAATTATGTCAGATAAAGTCAGAAAACTGTAAAAGTGCCCCAGTTTAGTACGTCTAGCGGGGCGGATAAGACAAAAAATGTAAAAAAGTATGTTACTCGCTCTGGGAAGGAGAAAACATTGGCAGAGAAAGAAAGCTGAAGTATGGAATCAAAAGTTCTAGCGGCTCTTGCCGACATAAAACAACAACAAGCGTCTACGGATGCTAAATTCTCGGAGTTTGTGGGACGATTATTTCGAAGAAGATATTCACCTTCAGGAAGAAGGGGAAATTTCCACGGTGGATGTATATCCGTCCTCGCCAAAACGACCGAGAGTTGACTCGGAAAGTAGATTCTCGCTTATGTCAAAGAGAATTAAAGGTCACGAACATTTAGGACCGGCCATGGAGGAGACTCTGGCCTCCAACACCAATGTTGTGTCTATGAATGGACTTAGAGAGGAGGAGTATATTAACATGGTCAAGGATGAGACCTTACCAAGACTACAAAATTGTAAGTCGTTGCAATCTGCAAAATGTAACAAAATCGTATGGGATTTTCTATCCACAAATGCAAAGGTTTTAGGTAAAACACTCCAAAATACAGAGACGTCCCTTATCAAGAGCGCTACACTGATTGCTCAGGCAGTAGACTCTATGGCAAAAGCAGAAATCCAGATCAAAGAATTGGGAATAGACATTAGTTCACCCCTAGACAATTGTTAAGTGAAATTGTCTTTATTTGGACAGGCTAATGAACAGATAAATATGGCTAGACGTGAAGCTCTACGGCCTGAAATGATAAGACCATATTCTCATGTATGCTCATCGTCAGCTCCTTATAATAAGTGGCTGTTTGGCGACATAGAGAAAAGGCCAAAGAAATCGAGGGCACGGCTAAAATTTGACTATGGAACGACTAGGCCTATAAGGGGCAGTAACATGGCGTTTCGAGGACGGTATATGAGAATCCGAGGAGAAGCTTCATCTTTTCGGCCACTTTGCCTATTAGGTTACGGTCGAGCACAGCAAGATCCAAATACCTTCATGCGAAGGGGTGGTCCTCCTCGACCACCTCCAATGGGAAACAGTAAATGTGGTGAGCAATGATTCTGATATCAGTTTTGTAGAAGGTCAATTGAAAAACTCGCCTCAACATGGAAACAGATACCACAAGATTATTTTTTTTTTAAATTAATTGAACAATGTCAGTTTGCTTTTAATGACACACCACCAGTTCAAAATCATTTTTGACAACAAAAGTTTAATGGGAAAGAAACACTTTTCACTGATGCCGAGATTGACAAACTGTTAAAGCAAAAGGTCATAATGAAGGTATATTACCATTCGCAACAGCTTTTGTCGCCAATCTTTTTGCGACCTAAGAAACGGCCTGGAGATTATAGGATGATACTCAATCTGAAGAGTTTTAATGATTTCTTTCCTCATGAACATTTCAAAATGGAACATATGTATTTCGGATCTATTGACATCAAAATTGCTTATTATAGTATTCCTATTGCTAAAGAGCAACAAACTTATTTTCGTTTCTTGTGGCGAGGAAAAATATTCCAATTCACTTATATGCCGAATGGTGTTTCCCAAGGTCCTCGTTAATACACAAAGCTTATGAAACCTGTATACGCCAAACTGAGATCACAAGGGTCTAGAAGTACTGATTTTATTGATGACAGTCTACTTGGAGGTGGAACAATAGCAAAATGTAGTGATAACATTCAGGCTACTTCAGATCTTATGACTTCATTTGGGTTTCGTTTGAATTTTGAAAAAATCATTATGGTTTCAACTCAAGTTATAACACATCTTGGATATATTGATTTTCGTAGAATGATTGTATATTTGCCAGATGACAAGAAATTCAAAATTGAAGAGGAATGCTGCAGATTGTTTTCATGTAAAACTGCTACTATTTGAGCAGTAGCTCGTGTCATTGCATTGTTGGTCTCTAGCCTCTCGGCTGTTCAGCTCGGGAAGTTGCTTTACAGAGTGCCTGAAAAAGGGAAATCTTTGGCATTGAAAGAAAACAAAGGCAATTTTGACGCTACCATGCACATTTCTATTTCTATGAAGTCAGAATTAAAATGGTGGATAGATGATGTTAAGTTACAGTTTCGTAAAATATGAAGGGGAAATCCATCCATCGTCATTTACACAGACAGTAGTCACACTGGCTTGGGAGCAAAAATAGGAGAGGAAAACATAGGAAGTCTTTTGTGAGAAGATGAACAGAAATTTCACACTTATGCTCTAGAAATGTTGGCAGTACTGTTTGCTTTGCAGGCATTCCGAGGTTAGGTACAATAAAAATACATAAAGGTTTTTACCGACTCTGCCACCATTGTTTGCTACATTAACAAATTTGGGGGTGTAAAGTCACATGATTGTAATCAAATCAGTCAAAGAATATGGAACTTTTGTATTGAAATGGATTCATGTATTATCTGTGCACACATTCCAGGCGTAGAAAATGTTGATGCTGACCAAGCATCACGGAGGTTTAATGATAATATTGAATGTCTGTATGGATAAAAGAGTTTTCAAAGATATCTGTATCAGATATGGAAAACCTTCAGTTGATCTGTTTGCTACAAAATCAAACAGAAAAGTTGAACTGTTTTGCTCATGGAAGCCAGATCCATGTTGTAGCGTTGTTGGTGCTTTCAGTATTGATTGGGGAAAGTTGGAACGCTACTATATGTTTTGTCCTTTCAGCTTGATAGGATGCTGCATTCAGAAGATCAAAACATATCAGTCCTGCGGTTGGGTAATCATTCCACTGTGGACAACACAACATTGGTGGCCAATCTTCATGGAACCACTAATGGACATATCGTTGATTATTCCACGACAGAACACGTTACTAACATCAAATCACTCACAAAGACTTCATCCTCTGATAAATCAACTAGTATAAGTGGCAGGCAAAGTGTCGGGATGTCGTTAAGCAATCGAGGCTTTTCAAAAACAGCCACCAAAGTTCTCATGGCCTCCTGGAGAAATTCCACAGAACGCGAGTATGAAGTCTATATTCGTAGATGGATTTTGTTCTGTGAAAAACGGCAGATTAATCAAATTCCAAATTCTATAAATGACATCATCGAGTTTCTTACTGAAGAGTATAAAAGAGGCTTAGGATATTCGTCATTGAACACAGCTTGGAGTGCTTTATCATCAAGGGGAATCATTGTGGAGAAATTTTGGCAGGGAGTCACCCATTGGTTGTTTGGTTTTTAAAAGGTGTTTTTCACCTTAGGATACCATGTTCGAGACACACACATATTTGGAATGTGGATTTAGTTGTGAGATATTTACAGAAACTTTCCCTAAGTTTGAAGGACTTGACCCTTAAGCTAGTCATGCTTGGTGCTCTTGTGAATGCAGCACGTGTACAAACTATTCAGTTGTTGACTGTTAAAGGCTACACGAAGTTGTCATCAGAGTTTATTTTTCAGTTTGATATTTTTTAAACAAAACAAACCAAGTTACAATGTTTCTAGTTTACATCTTAAGAGTTACCCGACAGATAGGTGTCTTTGTTTTAATTTTGTATTGAAAGATTACTTGAAAAGAACAAAAGTAGTTAGGAGAAACACAGACAAACTATTTGTAAGTTATATGAAACCACATGGACCAGTCACCCGTGATACAATAGCGAGATGGATAAAAGTTGTTATGTATAGAGCCGGAATAGACCTAACGAAATTTACATCACATAGTGTGAGAGCAGCTGTGACAGTCACAGTAGAAGAAATAATGAAACATGCCGGCTGGTCAAATAAGAATACAATTGCCAGATGTTATGACAAGACAATTGTTGATGGGAATTCCGTCCAGACAGCCATCCTGAGGATGTAACGGTAAATAGCTTCTGCCTTTTGGCATGAAAAAGGCTTTGAAGTCTCATTTTTGTCGACGAACCAATAGTATTGTCGAAATATAATTTAAGAATTAAACGAGTCTTACCTGGAAAATAACGTTTGATTGTAATTCTATAAGACAATACGTGGTAAGGAGATAAAATGCCTCCCTCCTACCCTACAACAATACCTTCAGAGTATCTTGGAGAGAATGTAATCTATCTATAGTGGTTTTGTGGAAATGGGGGTTTTGTAACCAAAATGCACATTAAATACTGACTGCGCATGCGCAAACTACATCTCATTTTATCTTCTTACCACGTATTATCTCATAGAATTACAATCAAACTTCATCTTCCAGGTAAGACTCGTTTAATTTTTAAAATTGTTTGGCTACTTTTTATGGTAAAACGGGTTCAAGTTTAGCCCACCTTAAAATTCAAATCACGATTTTTTTTAAAAATCTTCAATTCTACATATTATAATTGTTTGTAAGTCGACCATGAATATTATGCATCGCTCAACTTACTGGAAAACACACTAAAACGACAGGTCATCCCACTACTTTTAGTGTAAGTTGACTTTTTATTGCTTTTAGGTAACATTGCTTGCTGTATTACTTAAAATCACAATGAACTTAACAGGGGCAAATACAATGAAACACTAGAGTATTTCCCTTACAATATTTCTTATAAACCCTGAATGGCCTTTTTTGTGAATACACGAAATAATTGTTTCACTAAGACAATTTGTTTTTTGTGTTCCAACAACATAGGGTTAGAGGGTAAGGAGTTTAGAGCACTTTATAATGCTACGATAATGTGCGAACTCTAGTAATATGCTTCTAAAACAGAAACATAAAAAAACAACCGAAGTAGGTGTTAGTTTGAATATAACGTATTTATGCTAAACATATTAACACAAATATGTTTCAGGTACAAATAAAGAGGAATTATATTTAATGGAGACACCGTGCAAAGTGCGCGTGCTGTTTTTACACTCTGTTTTGTTTTATTCGCATACACCTTTAACATTTTTTGTCATACACAAAGGTTGCTGTATCCTTTATACGTGTACTGTCCCGGCGACCCATGCCGTGTACTACCACGATTAGTGTAATGAAATAGCGATAACGGTAGTAATATTGGTTTGATACTTACATAGTTATTCAGATCATCAGTTTTAGGAGATTAAGCACTGTTTTACTGCATTATTAACAGCAACAACGGGTCTGACGAGTTGCTCCAGTGATAACTAAAATGTTAAATTTTAAAATTAAAAAAAAAAAATAATCCTAACCCGCTGTTATTATAAATAAATTGTTATTTCATGTAACTTCAATTTTACACTACTCAGATCTAGTTGTTTATATACGGATCAAAGCAATGGTGCAGTGGCGTGATATTTTGTCCGATTTACATTCAGTAGGTTGCGGGTTCGAGCCCAAAAGAGGCCTTTATTAGACACAAGTACTGGGCTTACATATGAGACAGACCCAAAAATCTTACCAGTAGTAAGAGGTTTTTCTACACAGTCGAGTGAAAATAAAATATCGTGGATATTTCTTCATATTAAGTCACACTACATGTATTTGCTGGATTACTGGGTCAATTGGTTCTCCCAAAAGTTGCTATCCTTGTAGTTTTCGTATTCATTACGAGGTACTCTACAGCAGGACGCATAATGACAATATTTGAGATTAAAACCGTGTTTAATTGTCTATGCATCCCTTAATTGATATAGCAGCACGACGGGAAACAGACAACTTTTGATAAGAAACAGTCATGTTTATCAAGTTTAGACTGCGAATCTGGGAATAACTTATCTCTTTCTCACTAACGAATGTTCAAAAAATATATTCCTAAATTAACTAACAGAAACGAGTGTATCATGCGAAGAAACATCAATCGCCGAATACGTGGACTATGTTCATGTTATTTTGCCAGAGACCCATATTTTTCCTTTACATTTTGTAACCATCTATTTTAAATTTCACGTAATGTGATGTCAACAAACGGGTTCAAATATGTTTTATGTTGAAAAAAAACAGCGTTGTATAACGCATATCCAGTAAAGTAAGTAATAATTACAAAGAGAAAAATTAAATAGTATCATCTATTTTCACGGAATACAATTCTAACAAAACTTCGATCTGAATGGACTAATAGTTAATGAAATCGTTCTTTTTCCAACTACAAAATAAACATTCTAGACATATATATGCAGATTTATTTCACCATAAATGTACAAGTACATGGCAAATGTAATCCAGACTTACGGATAACAACAAAAAACACACGAATCATTTCACTGGCTATGTCACAAACCCTTATTTGAGGGCGCAGTGGCATAGTAGATATAGTGTCCGCCTTGCGTTCAGGTGGTTGCGGGTTCGAGACCCGAATGGGGCCTTTCTCTTGACCTTCATTTGTTTGACATCAAGAACTGATTTAACGAGGGAACAGGAATATATTCCTTTCTCTCTATCATTCAATATCTCTCTCCCCTCTCGCTCCTTCCTCTCTCAATCTCTCACTCTCTGTTACACAAACACATTATTTATTTAGGAAACTATATCTTAGAAAAGAAAATGGTTGTCATTTAGGAAGATATATATAATATATTTTGTATGATGTGCAAATGACCTGTTGATTTTCAGAAGTAAGGAATACTTTGTAGTTTTATCATATAAAATGGAATATTTCGGGGCTTTATGTTTCTTATACTTTTTTCACTTTATCTGTATTTTCAGTTTATTTTTACTTACTGCTCGTATTTAATTTTCCTTTTTCAGACATCATGAACTAAATTAAAAACTAAGAAGAAATGATTGGATAGGCCTATGTACATCGAGTCCATCACAATTGGTATATTGCAGAATATTGGTCGGTGTGGATATTCTGTAAATTTCTACTTAGTTTTTAAATTTTAGAACATAGATGAGTTTTAAGGTTACATGAGTTTGTTGGCACCCATCTCGTATTGACATTTCTTTCCTTGAATCGAGCTAACCATCTCCGACAGTGGTCATATTTTAGTTTGCTTTTTGATTTGAGACAGGTCATTAGTCTGTTATTCACCTCAACACAACTCAACTTGATCACATTTTTTACGAGTCTGCTACTGAATCGCTTATTGTGTTGGAGCACAATGACGGACTAAATATGTCCGAGACACCGGCGCCAGAACGTATTTTGGTGTTTTAAATTTTTTACACTCAAGAGCAAATGTAGAAAATATCGAACGACGTTGCACGGTAAAGGTGGTTCATTGAAATGCATTATCATATACTTAACCTCAAAGTTACTCAAAAATGATGTCTATTTCGATTATATATACGATGGCTGGCCTGAATGTTTCCTAAAACGGTACGTTCTCAATAACCAGTGCATAAGCTGACTAACCATGGATACATAGCTTCCAAATGTTTGCATCTAAATGACGAATATCAGCAAATATTCATTAACTGATGACAATAACTAGTTGCAATAACAGAAACTATTTATTTTGAATCATTCCTCTAAGGTCAAATTATAATTGTATTACAACGGTCCAATATATTCCTTATTTCTGAAAACCGCTACATGTAAGTCATATAAATGGCCGAGCAGTTCAAGCAAAGGTTTATTCCTAAGGGAAAAAGCGTTCAATATATTGAATCTCTGTTTATGTCTTGTAGAATTGTTTCAATGTTGGTCAACTATTTAGTAGATTTAACACTTGGTTCTTTAAATTCGTGATACTACAGCATATACACTAAAAAAAGATGATATCGTAGAACGACCATGGTCATTTATTGTGAACCTATACACAACAGCACTGAAGAAATGTTTTGTCTAGAATTGGTTGTGTTTATTTTATAATGTACCTGAACCTGTCTTTCTATCTCTTCACGTCTAGCTGCTATACGCCGTGCAGTCTCTTCATCAATGTCAGGAGTTGTCTGATAGCGTCTAACGCATTCACTAGCCGTAACCTACAGGATAAAATTCTTTGCTGATCATCTAGGGTTTATTATTATTTTCAAGATATTCTGATATATGTCGCAAACAACCAGGAAATATTTCATTGCCAAAAATACACTGATCTAACATCTTCATTACAACAAAGAAGAGAAGGACTTTGTATAATATAACCGAACCAATATCAGAATATTTTGAAATACAACAAAATGGCTTGGAAAATATAATTGTTTCAAAGTCAATTCAGATTGGTTATATAACTTGTATTGTTTAACAACATATTTTATATACACTGAACGGATAAAGAAAACACGATAACAATGCATGCAACAATTTCTTAAATGCTTTGCGTAAAAGTATGAAATCCGGTCCGACGACTGTCTTTGCCACTGTCTACCTCCAGCCGTGTCTAAAGTTATTCAACCGTGTATTTTACCGTGCCACTTAGAGAAAGTGATGTTAAGAAAATAACACGTGCAGAATAATGATGACAAGTTCGTCAAAAGATGTTGTTACACCTCTTGATACAACTTAAATATACGCAACACTTTCTGCAATTTGAATTGAATTTGAAGCTCTTACAATCAAAGTTGTTTGATTGAATTATGTTTAAGCGTTACATACTCGTATAGCTGTATCCGCTTTATTTTACGTATTTTACTCTTTCATAATAATTCAAACCAAACATCTCTTTCGACAATACTGTTCATCTGATTTACCTCTTCAAAGTTTGTGTTTCTGATAGATTTGTGAGAAATCAAAAAAAGTTTTAAAAAAGAGGTTAAAACCTGTTTTAAGAATATGTGTATGTGGATTATTTCCTTTCCTTGATTAAATTCATATTTGTTATAAAACGTTTTTTCCAGCTAGATGTATAGCTTCTTTACATATTCTTATCTGTTCCAAGGTATCAGGTAGTGTTTGCTTCTTCTACAAAATTGCAAAAATTATGGCAACAATGGTAGTTATTTAAGTTTGTTTGTTTGTTTTTTGGAATTTAACGTCGCTTTAACAGTATTTCAGTCATATCGCGACGTCCAGCTCATTACA
>JAULCC010098843.1:0-11300 GCA_032358795.1 Nuttallia obscurata
GGCAATGTAGTTTTCATTGCGACGCCCGTTAAGGAAATCAATAGAAAATATCTGGCGACAGAAACTATGGTCTTTTTGTCAATTTCAAATTATTTTTTTGCACTAAATCATCAGTTTTTAAATCACTAATAACTAAGAAAAATGCATTAATAAAGTCGCTTTGGGTTATTCAAAGACACTTTTGGTAGCTTTCGGTTATTATGGTGCTTTCTGTAAATCGTGTTACCGGTATTATGGGTTTGGGCTACTTTATGAACAGTAGACGCTAATCGTTTTCGAGTTCCCATTGGGGACAAATCGTCAACGGAATCAAATCCGGAAAAATTTTGTTCGTCAGAAGACGAATTAAATAGCGAGAGGACATCGTCCTTCTCACTGCTGCTTTGCCTTTCTTTGCTTTGCTTGACATCGTCAAGAATGGTCAAACGCAGTACAAAAATAGAATTACAGCAAAAAATAATTAAACTGCAAAGTTCTGAAAATAAGAAGAGAAAAAAACATATATATACTAAATAAAACGTAAACAAAAACGTTGTAACATCATTACAAACAGAAACAAATTCAACTCAAAAGAATTTAACATACTGACAGAGAGAGAAAAAATTCTCTACACGCGGTCAATACAACTCTCAATACACGTGGTTAACTTACTGACAAAGAACTGTTGGCTATTCTATAAGTTACCATCCGGCGGCGGCAGTTGCTGAAATGACTATGAAACATTTACATGCGTAGACAAGTTTTATAGACGAGGGTCACGTGGTCTACAGGTAAAATTTTTACCTGGAAATAGGCGACAGTTAGATGGTCACTGGAGTGATATGCTTGTATATTGAAGGCTGGAGGCCTGATGAAAATAATGAAAATTGTGGCATTATTGATTTCTATTCAAATGATTTAAAAATCACAGACTCAATGAAAATTGAATGTGCACATAGGATGAGTAGATTCTACAGTGATCATAAATGGCCAGTTGTTGTATCCCGACAAAATGTGGATAAAAAATGTGCATCAGTGGAACTAAGGTGTTCTACATACTGTGTAATGGAGCATTATCAGAGAACCATCCAAGACAGGGGAAAAGTGTTATTGGAGGCAATGAGAAAGGCTTGTGCAGCATGGAAAAACTCATTTGTGTCCTACGACAAATTGTCTATTGATGGGAGAATGTTTACAATTGACACATTGTCTACTTCTGGATTCAGCTAGGGGGTCAATAATGAACAGTTCTCATTTCTACTTGGAATGTACAGGGTATTAAATCTGAATTAGACGATCAAAATTTTATTGAATATGTAACCCAATATGACATTTTACTGTTTTCTGAAACTTGGCAATCAACATTAATTAACAGTATACAGTCAATGGTTACAAACATTAAAGTTGTCCTTATCCAAAAGGTAATAAAAAAGCGAGACGTGATTGTTGTGGTGTAATTGTGTACTTCCAGATATGTTTTAGCCAATATCTCGAACTTGTATGTTCCTCTGCACGAAAATGGTATTATATGGTTTAAACTAGCAAAAGTGTGTGTGACTTTAATAAAGACAAGATTTTCTACTTGTAGTATATTCCCCCTAAAGTTTGTTTAGAAACAGTAACTCGTCTTTATATGATTTTGACTTTTTTGAAAGGATATCTACAGATGTTAGAAGGTATAGCAATTTAGGTATTGTGTATCTGACTGAAGACATTAATTCACGGATGGCTGTTTTAACTGATTTTATCCTGGTAAACCGTTTTGTAGATTTGCCTACTGTACATATTACAGAGCGGAGTAATCAAGATAAAACAGTTAACAATTTTGGTACAACCTGTAAAGAGAATAATCTATTCATATGTAATGGGCGACTTAATGAGGGCAACTGTACATATCATTATAAATTTAGAAATAGGCCAGTGAGCATTCTAGTTGACTATTCGATTGTGACCTAGAGGTGTCTGACCTTGTAAATAACTTTTCTATATCTGAGCTGATCATTGTTCACTTTCCTTTAACCTCGAATAAATAAACGTTTGATAACCAAGAAAAATTAACTATATGATAAATTAGTATTGGGATTCATCCAAATCTGAGTAATTTTTGAACAATTTGCAGAGTAATAGCTCTTTATTTGATGAGATTACCATGAAACTTGTAAAGATCATGTCACCAATTGTTTACAAGTTTAATGACAAAAAAAAGCTCTCTTGTATAATCTCTAATGATCTCAATATTCTGGAAATTCTAAATCTTTCATAACATTCTATGCGTTTCTATAATGCTCTATCAACTTCTTTAAGGTTCTAAATATAAATATTATAGTTTAGTAAATGCTCATTAACAATAGACATCATTTCAAATAACAAATCAAATAGACAATTAACAAACAAATTTAAAGGATCTAAAGCTTCTGAAAATAATGTTGGTATATATAATTTTGTAGAGTATTTTTCCCAGTTGTCATCATCCAAAATTCATGAAAATATATCTGACAACTTTGAAAATAATGCTGAAAATGATCTGCTTATTTATGACTTAGATGCATGCTTTACTACTGAAGAAATTAGAAAAGTCATTTCATTTGCATATATCCAGATGTATGGACCAAAGGGACAATATTTCCAATTTATATAAAAGGTGACAAAAATTATCCATCAAACAATAGGGGCATAACTTTAAGTTTAGTTTTAAGTTTAAACTTTATTTATTTTACAACGATTGCGAAACAAGTTCTTACAACTTATATCAATCCCTCTCGTTGGCGCGGATGGAGGCATTTTCGTGGTCTTAATTGTAGGAGGAAACTGGAGCACCCGGGGAAAACCTATGTGTCTGGACGGGAGACCACTATAGAACCCTCTCACATACAAGCCCTGGCCGGGATTCGAAGCAGGGTTGCACTGGTGAGAAGCGAGCTCATTACCACTGCATTATCCGGACACAATGTGACATTAAAAATATTCTATTTATTACTTCGTAACCATCTGAACAAGTGGAGTGAGCAAAATAATATCTTTACATAGCAACAATTTGGATTTCGTGATAACCCCTCTACCACTGACATATTTCAATGTCACGATTGCTTTGAAGTAAGGTGAACCGTTATCAACAATTCTATTTCTCTTCTTCGTGAACGGTATTTTTTATAAATTGGATTTTTACTCATTAACTGATAGAGACTTTTAATCATTATAAAATTATTTGATTTTATTCGCCGATGACATTGTTTAATTTACAACAGACCGGTGAGCTTACAAGCCGAAATTGATAATATTTATCAGAACTTATTCAAAAGGGGCCTAACAATTAACTTTAAACAAGAATTATGCGTCTCACTGTCATACGCTTTGACCATAAATGTAATTGTCTGACCCAGATAATGAAGGAGTCCAAATATAATGAAAAGTTTAAAGACTTTGGGTCAAAAAATTTGCTCTGTCATCTAAAATGCATTCTTAAAGTTGAATATATATATATATAAATTAGAGAAAAGTCAACAAAACAGAGCCAAACAGTTAAATTTAAACACCCTAGCGCTTTCGGCAGTTAGCCTTCATCAGGGGAAACACATATACAATAAACATTATTTTAAAAAACAAACAAACAAGTGTTTGTTCAAGTAAAACTTCATTAAATAAGCGGTCATGAACCGATGCGACTTTAGCCGCCCATTACCATACATTTATGAAAAACTAATAAAAAATGACTTATTTATGTATCTTATCAAGATTAATAAACTCTGTCGGATATGTATTCAGGAACTGAGAGAGGCTGTACTAAATGTCTACACAGACTCTTCAATGTGGTAGCGATGTATGGTAGTAAACATCATCTGATGACGTTATATGGTGAAGATGACGTCACTGGCGCATACCGTGTCGCGGACTACTGTAGGAATTAAAAGAAAATATCGGAGGCTCGTAGCTTAGGAGCTGAGCAGTGTAAAACAAACAAATAAATGTATAAGTGTGTGTGTGTGTGTGTGTATGTGTTGTGTGTGTGATAAACAAATATATACAATGTCAGTTTGCAACACATTCATTGTTAAAGTCATTCTTGTATCAAAAAATTATATCTTAGAAATTAACTCGCAACTTTATCACTGATTAGTGTAAACCAAAAAGTTAAATGTATAATCGTATGAGTGTTTGTGTAAGTCGACGGTATACTTACTCTGTTAAATCAAATTGAGTTCTACTTATGCTATCTACACAGGCAGTACAAGTTTTAAAATGGTGTGACTTATAAGGTTTACAGGGGGTTAAAAATAAAGGAATGAATGGTGTATAACAGAGTTTTCCGCATTCAGTATGACTGAAGTAACTATATAGCTGAAATACTGAATACTGATAAGAAAAACATCATTTCCACTTGGACTGTCTTGACTAATAATATACCACGACTGTCCGAAAATTCCTGTTCTCAGGCTATTGGAATAATGCATGGTGGAATGAGTGTTTGAGCAGTGGTACGAACTTTCAATTGTCACCATTCAACAATTGTAAGGTTGCACGCATGTGTTTAATGCAAACATGGAACGTGAGTTTCTAACCTAGATCGGGTCAACCTCTTGTTACAACTAGGAGACAGGATGCCACTATCCGGATATTACACAGAAGCCACCACTTCCTGTCTTCAACTACAACAATGGACAAACTCGCATTTGTCTGTCTCGGGGTCAACGTTTTTCTGAATCATGGAACTGTGTTAAAATATAACCGAATAGCCATGATAGCTCAGTTCCACAGAACACACCTAGTTGTTTTCCAATGAAATGTTAATGTGCTGTCATAAATTAATGATGTTCTCTGTCCTGTTTATCTTCCATTTGTACGCCATCACTATCCTCATGTTGGATGTTTACTTCAACAAGATAATGCCCCAGCGCATCCTGCTAGATGTAACATGAATTTTCTGCAACAGAATAACATTGCTTGCTTGGATTGGCCTTTGCTCTCCCCAGACAATGGCTCCAATTGAACATGTTTGGGATGAGATTGGTCGTCGCATGAGAGCTCTTACTCTACCACCTGCCACAGTACCTCAACTTCGCTGTGCGCTCTTAGAAGAATGGCAAAATATCCCAAAACATGCTTCAGTTCTGTTGTCTATGTGGCTTTGGTGCACAGCATGTCTTGCAGTGAATGGGTCATACACATGATATTGACTTTTCCTAGTGATTTTGTAAGTGTCGTTAAATAGGTAAATTGTTATCTATTAAAATGAAATTCCTACAGATGATGTCTATGAAATTTATTATCTTTTGTTCAAAATTTCATGAAAATTGTTATCATATTCAGTGTTAAAATCATCAAAATATGACTGGTGTTTTTTTAAAGTTGTTGAGTGTATTTATCCCAAAAAATATTCACCATTTATCACATAAGCCCTAGGACAAATTCTTATTGAGAAAAGTAAAAACAACAAACTTTAATTTTGGAGCTAAATGCAAAATTAATGTTTGACGCCACCACCACCATGTCGCCATTGCAATCACCACTGCAAGGAAAGTAATACCTAAATCTGGCTTTTGTTCCATCGTCACAGACAGACAAAAACCCAAGGTTAGCATTTTTGAAAACATAGCATTCATGAAAATCAGATTTATATAAGTGGTGAACAGGCTGAGACTGTAGACAGTTTTGTATACCTAGGTATCAAGTTTTACCACCTTGGTACTTTCACTGATGCTGTAAAGTGATTGCGGGACCAAGCTTTGAGGATGTACTCCCTTTCACATCTCTATGATAAAATTAATTTTGATATCAAGACTAAAATTGCACATTTTGATTGCTCCAATTTTATTATAAGGTGCTGAAGTTTGGGGGAGACTACAATCCTAAAGATGTTGATAAATTACATTTAAGGTTTTGCAAGTATTTATTGGGTGTAAAAAAGAAAACTCCTAATTCGGCCATTTATGGCGAACTAGGAAGGTTCCCATTGTCACTAATATGTAAAGAAAGGGCTGTTAGATATTGGTCTAAGATTATGATAAATGTAGATTCACCTATGTATGAAGCATATTTGGATCAATGTTATAATGTAAATATTTCTTGATGGGCCAAATGAATTAATTCAATAATTGATCATCTAGGTCTGTCTAATGTTTAGTTAAATATTTATATTACTTTTAACTGTGTACATTCAATAAAAAGATGGCTCAGAGATAAATTCATTCAAGATTGGAATGGCACAATTAATTCGATGCCCTAATACTGTATTTTGGATTTGAAGATTATTTAAATAAGGTTCTAAATGATGATTTCTGACAAATATTTAGCCACTTTTAATAGATTAATTTCTCATTCCCTTGAAATTGAAACTGGAAGATTAAATAGAATTAACAGAGAAAATAGAATATGCAAACTTTGTAATTACAACTTTGTAGAAATTGAATATCATTTCCTACTATGTTGCCCAAAATATTCTGAATTACGTGAAAAATATCAGGGTAATATACATTGGCCAACTGTTAACAATTTTTTTAACTTAATATCTACAACTAGTAAGAAAACTTGATTGAATATTGTTAAGCATATAAAAGAATGTATGCACTTACATAAAAATACCCTAGATACTCTTGTTGCTTTGTGATTTATGTATCTTTCATGTTTTTATCTTATGCCATATTTCTGTAAATGGTCAAGGGCAAAATGTTTATACCAAAAAAAAAACTGAAAAAACAACAACTGGAAACTTAGATTTGGGACATATGACAGCACAGAAACATGCTAAGTGTTTGTACTGAAGCTGTTTAGTAGAAAATCTTCATAACTTGTGTAGATAACAGAAGTTTTTTAACCCTTAATAAACACCTACTTTTGGAAAATGTAACGCCCCTGGGGGCATTGAATAAAGATTATACAGTATGGCTTACCTCTCATCAGACACTTTCAGAAGTCTTTTCTTCTCTGATTCCCATACATGCACATTTTTATCATTTTCAAGTCTGAAAAAAACATTTTAAAGTAAAATAATATTTGCCTATGCATTACAATCAATACTCTAACAATTAGAAAATCAATAAGTAGCATGGTCAAATGTTTTGAAAAAAAAACAGTTTGTTAAAAGACAAGGAAATTTTGATAAAGAATAATAAAAGTCAAAGTTATTGATTTTGGTAATTGATGTTAAGTTGTCAAATATTTGTACACATATGGATTATAATTGACATAGTATTACACTTTACAAAACTATTAATAAGCAAAATAAATGTGCCACAAGTCCTTCTAACAATTTTAGTTTAGGCTCTAATGTTAAATTGGAATTTAATTGTAATCCATTTAGAATTAATTTAAAAAGGATCTGACGGTTAGATGATAGAGATAGTCATGGCAAGTAATACAAAAAGCAACAGGACAATTAACCTTGAACTATCTAATCAATTATAGCAACAAAATATTCCAGGTTGATTAATTGACTTTAATTACTCATTAATTTTTCTGTTCTTCTCCTCTAATGATGTCTGTAGCTGTGTAATCTTGGAAAGGAGACTGGCATTCTCAGAACATTTCTCTTTATAGAATTTTTCCTGTGAGTGCATAACATCATCTGTTCTCTTCACCCGCTCTATAATATCAGATATAAACGCTATTCAATTCATGTGACACAAACTTTCCTCATCCATTTTACTTTTGCAGGGCTCAAAGTTGAAACATTGTCTACTAAATAAAAACTAATTCTTGACTGTTATTTCATTTTTTTTTAAAAAAGTGTTTAAAAACTTTTCAACCAAAGTGTGAAAAAATGGAAACAGTACTGCAACATTTTTGAATTTGATTTGTTTGTTACTGTTGTTTAAAAAAAAAACTTTTGCTTTTTTTCTATATTGTTTTAGGACATAAATTAAGTAAATTATGGTTCCTTTATTAAGGTATCTTTAGATTTGGAAGCTATACTTACAGAAAGTAATTATCATACTGATGCATTAATTGATGAATATGGAGCATTATATCTGATACAATTTTTATTTCTTAAGATAAACTGAAGAAATGCTAGAAGGATAAAACCTTAAGATGGTAAGTAAAACTTTAAAGTCAGTATTATATTAAAAGAAGCAATTTTTGTAAGCATCATCAGTTGAGTCATGACAATCTATAAAAAGAAACAAGCTTTTAGTCAGCAGAATGCCACATTTGAAATAAACATTTTATTTTGCTTCATGTCTGTATTCTCAATTCTGAATTGAATTTGGACATGTCTGTTATTGTAGAGAGTTGTTTTGTTTTTTACATGGCAATCTTGATGCTAAAAACTCAGAGCTTAGAAATATCTATTACTTTGTTTAGTTGCAATATTATAATGTGAATGCAACTAGTATAATACTGGTACTGTTATAACTTATTGTAGAAGTAAATTCTCATAACCAAAACTAGTTTCACAAATAATGTACCCTCAAAGACTGCCAATTAGCACAGTGGTACAGTGTCAGGTACAGTGTAAGCTTTTAGTGTGTCAGGTTACATGTGGGTTCAATCTCCAGCAAAGTCAAACCAACAACTTTAAATTTGATAATTATATGACATTCTCTCCTTGGTGCTCAGGATTTAGGGTTAGCTTTATGACTGGTTTGTTGGTGTCAGGATAAAGTGACCGGCCAGTGTTCAGCTCCCACATGTATCAGTGCTATACACTGGGCATGTAAAATAACCAGAGAATTTAACATAAGAGTTTGCTGTATGTGCTTCTCGTTCTCTGTGTGAAGTCCATTAGCCCCATAACTTGACCTAAACAAATAACAAACTTACCCTCCATCTGTTTCATTTTATCCTCCATGGTTTCAATTTCTTTACATTTTGTCTGAAAGGCAGATAAAACTTGTAAAGAGAGATTTTCATCAACATTACAAAATGCATACAAAATTATATTATGAAAGACAACTCTAATTGGCTTAGTTATTTTAATTTTGTTTTGTTTGAATTATGGAGATATGCAAAAATTGAAAAATGTTTTTTTTCCCCAGCATGGTCATCCATATAGCAGACAGATGACACTATCAAATAAAACATGAATTACAGTTGTCAAGGGCAAACTCTCTTTCCCTCTTTAATTTAGATATGGCACATTGTAAATAATTCCAGTCACATCAACAGTTTATCAAAGTGAAGGTATGTATTTTCTACAAGCTGTATCAACATTTCCATCTTGTTGAAAAAAAATGAACTAATTTGATCATTCCATTATTAGAAAAAAGTCCATTTACTTAAAATATGACTCTGAATTTCAGTTCTCTCTTTTTAATCTAGAAATATTGCAAATGAAATACTTTGTGCCTTTCTGTTGTACCCTGGTCATATTGCATTTGTATTACTTTATGAATACAAGTTTTGTCATGTGGGACCAGTGTAGATTCAGACCAGCTTGCACGTCCCTGAAGTCTGATCAGGATCTTCACTGTTTGCTTTGAGATTAACAAGGTTATTTATGTCCTAGAAGTGAACATAGTAGATCCAGATCAGATGGCACAGAGCACAGATATACAGGCTGGTCTGGATTTGCACATGATAAAAGTTATATCTATGGAGTAAAGGGTTAATTACCTCCAGTCTAAAGATAACTGACTGTGTTGATATTTCCATAAGTTTGATTAAGTCAAAGAGAATTTTGACCACACTGGAGTTTTCCTTGGTGGTAAACTCGCCAGCAGTGTAACCTGTGTAGTCCTCTTGTAAGTATTTGGCACGAATAGACTCCCATCTTACAGCATCCTGGAAAGATTACAGTAAGTAACCATGATCAGTATAATTCCTATCAGGCCATGAAATGTTATGTGCATTCTACAAAGGCAGGGCACTACAAGATGGTGTCACCTGGCAAAGTCAGGTGATAAGGAATCAGAGTGATCAGGAACATGACTTTTTGTTTTTCTTGTTACAGAAATGGAAGTCACTTACTCCATTTTAAACAGAATCTAATTAAATAAGTGACAAAAATAGCAAACAAAAGTTCTCCACCTAGAAATATTACCCAGAAAATGACATCATTGTGGTTGACCCTTTGGCAGAATATGGTGTTAAGATAGTAAAACTGATTAGAAGATGTATCTCTCAATTCACTTTGGATGACATTTCTGATAACTAATAAATTTGTTATACCAAGACTTCCAATGTGATACGGGATGGTAAGACACATGTTGATGTTTTGTTTACTTCTGCTTACCAGGTGCCTCAGGAAATAAAGCATTCACATCAGTCTTTGTTGTGTTTCCTTCTGCTGGTGCCTCAGGTAATTCAGAATCCACACCAGTCTTTGTTATGTTTATTTCTGCACATGTCATAGGAAGTACAGCATCCACACCAGTCTTTATTGTGTTTCCTTCTGCTGATGCCTCAGTAAAATTGCATTCACACCAGTGTTTGTTGTGTTTCCTTCTGCTGGTGCCTCAGGCAATTCAGCATTCACATCTGTCTTTGCTGTGATTTCTTCTGCTAGTGAATCAGGTAATTCAGCATCCACACCTGTCTTTGTTGTGCTTCCTTCTGCTGGTGCCTCGGTTAATTCAGCATTCACATCAGTCTTTGTTGTGTTTCCTTCTGCTGGTGACTCAGGAAATTCAGCATCCACACCATCTTTGTTATATTTATTTCTGCTGGTGTCAAAGGAAATGCAGCATCCACATCAGTCTTTGTTGTGTTTCCTACTGTTGGTGCCTTAGGAAATATAGCATCCACACCAGTCTTTGTTATGTTTATTTCTGCTGGTGCCTCAGGAAATTCAGCATCCACACCATCTTTGTTATATTTATTTCTGCTGGTGTCAAAGGAAATGCAGCATCCACATCAGTCTTTGTTGTGTTTCCTACTGTTGGTGCCTTAGGAAATATAGCATCCACACCAGTCTTTGTTGTGTTTACTTCTGCTGGTGCCTCAGGAAATTCAGCATCCACATCATCTTTGTTATATCTACTTCTGCTGGTGTCAAAGGAAATGCAGCATCCACACCAGTCTTTGTTGTGTTTCCTTCTCCTGGTGTCAAAGGAAATGCAGCATCCACACCAGTCTTTGTTGTGTTTACTTCTGCTGATGTCAAAGGAAATGCAGCATCCACACCAGTCTTTGTTGTGTTTACTTCTGCTGGTGCCTTAGGAAATACAGCACTCATATCAGTCTTGTTGTGTTTACTACTGCTGGTGTAATAGGAAATACAGCATTCACACCAGTCTTTGTTTTGTTTACTTCTGCTGGTTCCTTAGGAACTATAGCATCCACACCAGTCTTTGTTGTGTTTACTTCTGCTGATTCCTTAGGAACTATAGCATTCACACAAGTCTTTGTTGTGTTTACTTCTACTGTTGCCTTAGGAAATACAGCATTCA
>JAULCC010098843.1:11400-22516 GCA_032358795.1 Nuttallia obscurata
TTGTTGTGTTTACTTCTACTGTTGCCTTAGGAAATACAGCATTCACATCTGTCTTTGTTGTGTTTACTTCTGCTGGTTCCTTAGGAACTATAGCATTCACACAAGTCTTTGTTGTGTTTACTTCTACTGTTGCCTTAGGAAATACAGCATTCACATCTGTCTTTGTTGTGTTTACTTCTGCTGGTTCCTTAGGAACTATAGCATTCACACAAGTCTTTGTTGTGTTTACTTCTACTGTTGCCTTAGGAAATACAGCATTCACATCTGTCTTTGTTGTGTTTACTTCTGCTGGTGCCTTAGGAAATACAGCATTCACATCAGTATTACCTCCCTGTTGCACCTCACATTATTTCTTTGAGTTATTAACATTATCAGTACAGTACACACAAAGAATTTGAAATTTTATATATTATGCAGATATCGACTTGAATAATAAAAAAGTGTTTCATTTTAAATTTCAAATTCATACCAATGGTAAGATATCCATTAATAGAATAGTGCATGTACACAGTGGTTCAGACTAATTTGAGTGATGGTGGAGAGAAATAAGTCAACATTAAGTTATTTCTGTGTCTACCAAATAAAGGACAAAGTTGAGAAAGTGCTTATCATGTGCTTTCTCAATATCATGGTAAAGAACTTGAAAAAACAGTGAGATTAAAACAAAATAATGAATAGGCATAGCGAAATCTGTGTATCCAATGCAGTTTCTCTTTGTTTTATGAGATGTACAGAATGTATTGCATAAACTATTCATTATAATGAAATGATATTTCTTTTTTTTTAAATACTGGTTTATATGGTACTGTATATACAGCTATTTTTAAGTTCCATTTATAATAAGGAATCAACATGGAAAAAAAATTGCATGTATCTTTTTCATTACACATTTTGATTCAAATATAAACTTTTGAAAAGTTCATGCACTAAACAATATTTGTTATTGAATAATGGGATTTTTTTTTATTGCAGACTGAGTTTTCATAAAAGTAAGATTTGAAATCAGTATAAGGATCCAAAATTTTACAATTTTCTTGAGTACAGACTTACTCTTATTCTCAAAAAACTATGACTATGAATGGCTTAATAAATCACATGATAAGTTTCAGCCAATAAAAATCCAAAATATAATGAGATAGAGTCCATGCTCAAGGAAGCAACTTAACCCTTTACTCCACATACTGGTAAGCACCAGCAGAATAGGAGCTGTTTGATCAGGGTCTAATCAGTTTGCTAAAAGAACTTTTTCTTAAACAATCAGGTTTGGTCTTTTCTCTTATTTATAGTATTTTTCTTTTTAATCTATATAATAATAATAATAATAATAAAACCGCATGGTAGAGGGTCCACTTCCGGTGAGAGAAGCTGCGAGTTCAAGCCCTGGCCAGGTCATATCAAAGAATTACAAAGAATGGTAAAAAGGCTTCCCTCCTTGATGCTCAGGATTAAGGGGTAGCATTATGACTGATTTGTCGGTGTCAGGATAAAGTGACCGCCCGGGGCTCAGCCCCCACGTGTATCAGTCCTATATGCAGGGTATGTAAAAGGACCATAGTTCTCAACAGAAGAGTTCACTGTAGCCACTTCCCTTTCTCTGGGACGTCCATTAGCCCTAGTTGGCAGAAAGTGATGAAAATAATATAAACAGACAAACAAACTTTTTAATCTAAATATAGCATATGGTGTAATGGTCTAAAATAGCCTACAGGTTGAGGAAGTTTTAAATATAGCAAGCTTCTATGTAAATCATTCTAAACTACTAGTTAAGGTTAGAAATATATATCTATCTTTCTTACCACAACTTCTAGCCTTTCTTTGAGATCGGCATGGTTACTGCAAGGTTTTTGGAGGATCTCTGTAAATATATTGAAAACGTCCACCATGGCATCCTTAAGGTCTACCAAATTCTTGCTGGTAAACATGTGCTTTGTCATTTTGTTGAGGCGCTGAAAGGGTAATATGTAGAATGTAGAAAATTTTCCAATTTTCCTACATCTGCAATGCCATATGAGAGTGTTTTTTTGTTTTTCTTAAACAGTGTAAAAGTTGATGCCCAAACACAAAATGTCTTACATGGATCAACTGTGTTCAAAAATTGTCTTTATCATTACACATGTCCAAAAAAACTTCTGTTTATCAAATTTAACATAATTGAATATAAATAGGAAAAAAACGGTAGAAGACATTAAGCACATGTAAAATGTGGCACTAAAATAAATAAAGGATCTCATATTCGTGGTCATGGTATATTGAAAATATAAAACCAGTTGTCAGAAACTGTACAAAACAAAGATCTGTTGAGTTTTGTACTGTTTCTGACGAGTTTTATATATTCAATATACCATGACCACAAATGTAAGGTTCTATTTATCACATAACTCTAGAAACAAGTGCTTTAGACAGAAATACCATAATCTTAACACTTAGCTCTATAGTGATTTGATATAAACAGTGTAATTTGGTCAATGAACATGAAAAAGTAGTTATAACATAATTTCATTTGAAACAAACTTATTCTGTGAAAAAGAGGCTTTCTTGATTAACCCCTTCACTGCCTTGTCCTGATGGTCCATCAGGGTACAAATGTATTCATATATGCCTACAACCTGATGAATCTTCAGGTGTATGATATCACTGCATATCATATAGATCTATATATATGTATATATTATACACATATATAGGGAAAGGTTTTTGGGTCATCACTTATTCACCAATAGCCGTTTATTGTGACATAAAATATCTTAGAAAACAAAATATTCTTTATATCTCATTATAATTATGTCAACTTATAAACAAATATGTTTTAATTTGACATAAATTATCCTGAAAACAGAGAAAAAATGTGTTGTTTCTGATATCATCTATTTGAGGATAACTATTTCTGCAATTTTTTTCACTAAATAACATTTTATATCTGATGAAATTGACATGGATATTCATACTTATAATGATATATCTCATAAATTGATTTGTTTTATCTTTAAATATGTGACTAAGGGTCCATAGCGTCCCACAGGTGTCAAGCCATATACCAGAATTGCTATGGGGAATGAGCTTGTCGGTATCAAACCTGTAGGAGCTGGCTCCTTAGTCAGTGGGTCAATCCAACTGGTTAGCTGGACTTACTGGTAGACTGGCACAGACAGGTTTGATGGCAGCAGAAGAAAGTCTTGTATTCGCTGTTTAGATGTTTAATTATGTCCAACAAACACTTAACTTTCCTTAAACTTAATATATATTATAGAGATGGAGAAGAGGTTTGATTTAAAGCTGGAAAATCTAGAAAAAAGGATTGACATTAAATTGGATCAAAAGTTTGACCTAATTCTCCAAAAGTTAAATAGGCCTTCTTACAATACAACCTCTTACAATAGACCTTATCAGTCAAATAGAGCAAGAGGAAATGGCAACAACAACAGATACAACAGAAACAGATCATTTAAAAGCAAGGGTACACATAACAACAGCAAAGAGGAAAGCCAAAGCAGCAAACCTCAAGTTTCGTTTAACTAAAATCCTCCTCTGTTATTGGCCATACATAGGATGGTATGAAAGAGAAAGGCCAATCCAATAGTACTTTTAATGAAAGACTTATAGGTTGTTCCAATGAGGCTCCTATATATTTTCATGGTCAGGAAACAGTTGCCTTGATTGACAGTGGCTCAATGGTATCCACAGTGTCAAATTCTTTCTACTTGTCTCTCCCAGACAAACCCTGTCTTCAGACTTTAGATACTCTATGTTTCTGTTGCTGGTGGTTCCAAGTTGAATTACTTGGGATATATTGATACTACTGTTGCTGTGCCCTTTTTTATCTGATTTTAGCTTACCTGTCCCAAAAATTGTTGCCCCAGATACAAATTTTAACCAAAGTTGTCCTGCTATTGTAGGTACAAATGTTATTAGACCTTTGAAATGTGCTATTGCGGTAGATACCAATATTGTACCAAATGTACCAAGTCAAAGGCCATGGAAGGTCTATATTGTACATCCTATTTAGTTAAGGCTAGTAGCCACAAACCTATTTCAGTTAAACCATATGAGGCATTAGTAGTTAATGGTTTTTTTTCAGAAATGTCAAAAACTCTGTCACTGAGGTATTAACTGAGAACTGTAACCAGTCAGGAGTTTCAGTTTGTCCTAGAGTAGTGAAATTTAATTAGACTGATTTTTGCAGGATTCCAGTAAAAGTCTGTAATATGACTGCCAAACCTTTTTTTTATCAAACCAAGATCTTCTCTTTGTGAAATGAGTGAGGTCAAGGTCATTGATGATATAACCTCAAACTTGGAGAGTGCTGGTTCAGCCCATTCTTGCCCTTCACCTTTAGAGGAGATGGGATTAACAATTGAAAGATCTGGTCTGACAGACTCACTATTTTTGAGTGTAAAACAAGTTTTAGGGAAATGGGAACACATTTTCTCTAAAGGTTTGACAGATATTGGAAAAAACAATCACAAGATTGAGCTCATAGATGAGACTCCTTTTAAACAGGCATATCGAAGAAAACCTCCAGGTATGTTTGAGGAAGTGAGACAACATTTGAAAGACATGCTTCAAGCAGGTGCTATTAGGGAGTCCAGTAGCCCTTTCTCTTCAAATGTTGTTCTCGTCAGAAAGAAAGATAATTCACTTCGATTTTGTCTTGATTTTTGCCTTTTAAACCAGAGAACCCGCAAGGATGTATACATGTTGCCACGTTCTGTTGACACGGTAGACACCCTTGCAGGATCAAAATATTTCAGTAAACTAGATTTGCGCTCGGGTTACTGGCAAGTAGAGATGGAGGAGAAAGACAAAGAGAAGACTGCCTTCTCAGTCAGTAACCTGGTGTTTTATGAATGTGAGCGCATTGCTTTCAGCCTAACCAATGCCCCAGCCACGTTCCCGTGCCTTATGGAGAAGTGTATGGGGGAACTTCATCTCAGAGACTGTCTAATCTTTATAGATGACATTCTCATATTCTCCAAGACATTTGAGGAACATATTCAGTGTTAAGAGGCAGTTTTTGCAAGGTTGAAACCCTCTAAATGTGATTTTTTTAAAACTAGTGTAACCTACTTACATATAGTCTCCCAAGAAGGCATAGCCACAGACCCTGATAAAACTGCAGCTATAAGAAACTGGCAACCTCCTAGTAATGTCAAGGAATTGCATCAATTTCTTGGCTTTGCTGGATATTATAGGAGGTTTGTCCAGAGCTATTCTTCTATAGCCCAACCCCTAAATGCTTTACTTGAGGGCCATAGTACTCACAAAGGTAAACAAGGAAGGGTAAGAACAAAAGCAAAAAGCCTGCTGAATGGGTATGGGGTGAAAAGCAACAGTCAGCTTTCTGTAAATTAAAGGAAAAGCTGATGGAACCCCCCATCCTGGCATATGCAGACTACTCCTTGCCTTTTATTGTTCATACAGACGCATGTGGTCAAGGGCTTGGAGCAGTTCTGTACCAAAAGCAGGATGGGGTGAAAAAAGTAATAGCATATGCAAGCAGAGGCTTAAGACCAGGTGAACGAAAGTATCCAGCACACAAGCTTGAGTTCTTGGCTCTTAAATGGGCAGTCAAGGATAAGTTCCATGACTATCTCATGGGATATACCTTTGAGGTAGTCACAGACAATAATCCGTTGACTTATGTTTTGACGACAACCAAGCTTGATGCTACAGGGCACTGTTGGGTAGCAGCTCTTGCAAACTACACTTTTACCATCAAGTATAGAGCAGGTAATCAGAATAGTGATGCTGATGGGCTAAGTAGATTATCACAGCTGTTTCCAGACACCATCCAGGCCATTTGTCAGTCAATTATTGCTGATATTCCACTGAAAGAAAGCCTTTCTGTAACTTGTGCTCCTCAAATGGCCATTGAGGATGTACTTGGTTCAGAAAGCTTTAGCAGAATTGACTTACAAAAGGAACAGAGACTAGATCCTTTAATTGCTAGAGTTATTAACCTATGGAGCAGCAGTTCCCACCCCAGAGAGGGATCATTCCAAAAGGAATTGCCTACGGTGCAGAAATTTCTAAGAGAATGGAATAAACTCCACATCAAAGAAAATGTTCTGTACCAAACCGCTGCTCTTGACGGAGAGAAACAGTAGAGCAATTAGAAGTGCCAAATTCTTATCGTGCAAAAGCCATGACAGGCATACATGATGATGTCGGCCATCAGGTCAAAGAAAAGACCCTGTGGCTGGCAAAACAGCGTTTTTATTGGCCTGGCCTTGAAAGGGACAAAGACTTAAAAGTCAAGTCATGCCCAAGGTGCATTAGACACAAGACACCAACAAAACCAGTGGCCCCGCTAAATCCCATCACTAGCACTTGTCCTATGGAGCTGGTCTGCATTGATTTCCTTTCATTGGAAAGATCCAAGGGGGGTTATGAGGTGATTAAAGAATTCTGCAGACTAGGGCACACCAAAAAGTCTCGGACAACCCCATACCACTCCATGGGCAATGGATCAGCAGAGCGCTTTAACCAGACCCTCTTCAAAATGCTGGGTACACTGAAAAATCACCAAATAGAGGACTGGAAGTCATACATAGCGCCATTAGTCCAAGCCTACAATGGAACCAAAACTGACGCAAAGGCTTTGCTCCGCAATACCTCATGTTTTGTTGGCACCCTCATTTATCAATAGATGCATTTTTGGGTACAACACCTATACTCACTGAAGCAGCTGCAAGGCCTCAGACCTATGGTTCCAAGCTGAAGGGTAGAATGCAGTATGCATATGATGTTGCTGCCAACCATGTCAGGAAAATAAATGACAAAAATAAGGTAATATATGACAGAGGAGTTAAAGATTCCATGCTGGAGATAGGTGACCGAGTCCTAGTCAGGAAAGTTGGGATAAAAGGAAAACAAAAACTTGCTGATAAGTGGGAGATAAACCCTACCTTGTCTGTGACATCATTGACCCAAATATCCCAGTTTTCAGGGTAAAACCTGAAAATGAACTAAAAGCTAAGACTTGAACCCTCCACAGAAACATGCTCCTGCCCTTCAATTCTATCACGGTGAATGACAAATTGGCTGATTCTGGTACCAGACCCAGACCCAAGAATAAAGCAGTAGCTTTAAGTTCATCAGAGGAAGGTGAAGACAGTGAAGACAGTCTGGTCTATATTATTCCTCAGGGAAGGAAATCAAAGAACCAAACAGGAGGATCCAGAACCTCAACCAGAATAAGAAACACAAGAGATGAGTCAGATATGTATCACATAACCTGACAAATCCAAGACAAATTCAGAGAGGTTCCCAGACCAGTATTCAGGGTTTAATATTTCAGTTGGTCAACCTGACCAAAATCAGGAAATAGCCACTGAACCCCCGAGTCGACCTGACCAAAATCAGGAAATAACCAATGAACCCCCCCAGTCAACCTGACCAAAATCAGGAAATAACCACTGAACCCCCTAGTCAACTTGACCAAAATCAGGAAATAACCACTGAACCCCCCAGTCAACTTGACCAAAATCAGGAAATAGCCACTGAACCCCCCAGTCAACTTCACCAAAATTAGGAAATAGCCACTGAACCCCCGAGTCAACCGACTTTAGAATTTGACCATCCTGACCCAGTGTCCCCCCAACTCAGACACCCCAGGAGAGAACGTAGACCCCCAGATCGGTATGGACAGTGGGTTTGTCCACAATTAGTGTGGTATACAAGTGGTGAACCTTGTAATGTTTAACTGGCTTTTTATTTTTTCAGTGAAATTTAATTTACTTTCATCTTTGTGTTTTACTTTGTGAATTGTGATGGCAATTTAAATTGGCTGATTTCAATAAATGATGTCGTTTCATTTTTGTTGTCCTAGAGCCAGGATGCATTCAGCTAGTTTATAATTGCAGTGAATATATATATAGTTTCTCAGTAGTTAGACCTTAATTTATAAGTGTGGTTTAATCTGCAAAGATTTACACCTTTCATAGTCACTTGTTTTCTGGTTGTATTCTATTAAGACTATATTTGGATATCTGTGATATTTTAAGTCTTTGATTTTAATATTCCTGCTAGTTAAAGAAATGCCAGGAGTCATTTCAAACTGGTAGGGGGAATATGTAACCCATAACACATCAACATTAATTAATAGTTAAGATGTGTCATTACTACCAGAACCTTTATTGTACATGTATGTCTGTTTCTAGTTATTATATATATATACTCAGTTTACATGTACTTAGTGTCAGAAAGTCGAGAAAGTGAGAGAGTGGAGTTAAGTAAAAAGATTGTGCGAAGGGTGTCAATTCAGGTTAACATCACATGACACCGTAACTAACATTTTAAATCTATATGCACAATTTTATCATTCTGGCTTTATCTCTTCTGAAGGCAACAGCTGGTAAATTAACTATATTTTTCGTCTGTATTTTAATTATTGCAATGTGACGTTATGTGAAATTGTTAATTGTATAATGTATTCATGTCCATGTCCTTGCACTTGTTTGTTTATTTTGTAGACTTTTTTGTGTTATACAGGAAAAGAAGATATAGAAAAAGAACTCAAAGAAATACCAGTTGTTATTATTATGATTATTTAACACCCGGTTACACATGTCAAGACAATGGAGACTAAATTTACTATTCTTTTTATCAATATTATACAAACAGCTCTCTCTTCCTCTTAAAACAGTTATATCGCAACATTTGTCTTGGAGTTATGGGTGAAATAGCAAAATTTGCTTATTATAGGTTTAGAACCCAATAAAGATCATATTTATCATTTCATTTGAACACATTTGTATAGAAGTCATATACATGTATCAAGAACACCTTGGTTCCTTGCAAAAACAAGCTATATAGTGCTGGAGTTATGACAACTAAAATGACAAAATTTGCTGATTTAGCATTGTGAACATGACAGAAATCACATTTATTATTTGATTTTGACTAAACTTGCTTTTAAGTTATATATAATTAAGATCTTGTTTTTCCTTGAAAAGTAGCCATATCATGCTATTTGTCTTATAGTAATGGCCCCTAAAAGGGAAAAAACACAGATTTAATTATATTTCTAGCTTAATACTACTTATGTATGCGATAGTGTTCCATGACTGCTCTCTTGTTAATTAAAGGGATATTTCTAGTCAGGTTAATATCTTTGTATCTGACAATTAAACTTGGCAAGAATACCATTATCATGACTGGTCTATTCATAGTAGCAGTGTACAACATGCACATGCCACTTACACATTTCTCACATCGGTTTTGGTTTGTAAGATTTCATTTTTACTAAATGTACGATTATATATGAAGATGCACACCACATGCAATCCCTGTATAACTTTTACAATAAAAAAATCACTGGCGCAATGCCTGTATAACTTTTACAATCAGATAATCACTGGCTTTATCGCTTCAACAACATATAAAATACACTAAAATCAAGCCCCTTTTGGTCGTGACATGTCGCATATGTGTACCTCTGTGCGATTATCAATATTTAGGGTATTGTGAATTTGTAGACTAAATCAACCACCTGGTCTCCAACTCAGCTGATCCAGGTCTACACTATTTAATAAATAAGAAATCATTCTCTACTGTCCCCTACAGCTTATTTAACCTTACCACAACATTTTAACTTATACAGTCAGGCTTTTATAAAGCGACTGCTAGATAAAGATGGAGAATTAAAATGAAAATACAGAAAGCACCCGAATATTATACTTGCATTCAGTATTAAAATCATTTTGATGGGAAATCGCGCAGGGTGTGTTCATGTGCAAAATGCACTTTTTATGCATGAAAACAGAGGTGGTCATGTTTCATTTTTCATCCAACATATCAAACAATGTAGATGTATATAGTTAAATTTTGTTAAAACATATTTTATTTCCTATTTCATAATGAAAAAAGGTTGGGGCACAAGTTCTATCTACATTACTTACAGCCCTCATCTACAGAGAAATACATATGTCAATAATGTAGGAAAATGTAGAATGAATATAATAGAATTAAGAAACTAGAAAATTGGAAAAATCAAAGCATAAGAAAAAAAAGGAATAAACAACAAATAAATAAGAACAAACAACATAAAGACCCAAAACAAAACAAAAATCATTAAAAAAAAACCTCTCAAAGCAAGTAAATACAAGAAAGGGAGTAATAAAAAATGATTTAATTAAAAACTTACAAAAGAAAAGCAAAATTTTACATCTTTCAGGCCTCACAACTGCCTGTGATGGATAAACATGCTAAGTATTTAAAAGATGGCCATCAGCATTTTTCTTAAGTTTTAATTTGCTATGGCTTACAAAGGTTACCAACATTAAGAATTGATTTCCATTACAATAAATAATAGATTGTTATTACACACATCACTATTTAGATTACAGCATTTGTATCTAACATAAGCATGAAGAATTATTGACTGTCTTTTAGCATGGACAAATATTGAGGTGCTTGGTTCTCTCTGTTTAAGATAAAACTGAGTTTAAAAGAGTAAATAGTAATAGGATGTAGAAGTATATTGCACAAAAAGATTGAATCTGATCATGAATTAAATAATTAAGCAAGACAAAGCATAAAGTACTTTTGGTTATGAAGGGTTGCACGCAGTGTAGACCCAAATTACATGTCTCGTACACAATGCCTTATGATTGGAAATCACATAATGGCTCTCACATAGTCTTGCACATTTAGCTTGCAGTTGCATTACTCTTTTTAAAGGGTAAAAAGGGCTTACAGGCTAGTCAAATGGTAGGGGTTAATTTCTATGAAACTTGTTTATATACTTACCCACCTTTAAAAAAGAAATAAATATATATATATAGAATGGGTCATATCAATTTCACAAAGATTGGTACAAGTGTTCTGAATAAGCATGTGAAGTTTGGTGTATGTAGTACTATTACTACGGAAATAAATGCAAATTGTATTTGAGTAACACTAAACAAAAAGGGCATATTAGTCTTGGCATATAGCTTACAATTACTGCTGGCAGTAAAGGGGTTAAACTTAATTGATTTGATAACATACACAAGACAAGGCTCAATGTTAGTAAAATGAGGAATTAACTGCAAATTAGATAAACTGCAGGAAATATTTATTGTCAGGAGTCCAACAGGTAAAAAGTCGCTTATTTTTTACGGTTCTTGGCATCAGA
>JAULCC010098844.1:0-14198 GCA_032358795.1 Nuttallia obscurata
GAACGGTATTAAGAACACTGACATCAATCAAACGTGTTACAAACGATCAAGCTTCACAGGGTAAAGCTAGTGAAAAAAAAGGGGGGGGGGCATCCGTGGTTGAATCTTTCAACCTCTCACCGCTCTGGGTACAAATCACGATCTGGGCAGTTCTTCCTCCACCGGTAATGAGCTGGACTCGCAATATTACTGAAAGCTGTTTAAGCTATTTTGATGCACTAATAATGATCAATAAAATTAAGTATAGTCAATGTCATTTTCAACGCTCAATGAAACAAACATACAGGCTTTCAATACGTATAAAAACCACACCAGCAAGGTGTTTTAGATAAACCAACATGTACTTAATGACCCTTGTGTATATAAATTCCCCACCCCACCGGCTATCAACATATGTTTACAATTTAAGAAAATAATTTGAATTATTGGTTTTTGCCTGGTTCTGTTATGTCAGGATTCTGTAATTAATGGCAAACCGCACATATAAACTTTATTAATCTATAAAATAAACACCTTCAACGGTTTTACGATATATTGCTATAAGTATCAAATGTTGTTAATTATGTTTAACTGTAAACAGGTACAGATAGCACGGCAGCACTTTCATTCAGAGTTCGGTCTAATAAAAAAAGAAACAACAACAACAATAATAACACACAAAACCAAAGCAACAACAGCAGGTATAACAATCAGAGCAAAATCGGTTAAGGAATAACAGATACTGCATCGGATTTTGTGTGATGGAAGTTGTTTTCAATTTAACTTCGATTTAACAATATTCAGTCATATTGCAACATCAAGCTCTTTACAGGTGGATGAAGACCCCGTGAGACCTCTGCGCACTTTTTCAGACACATATTGCACACGGGTAGAACCACCGACCTACACAAGCCAGCTGGAAGACTTCATTACTTGAAAAATCCGAAGTGCCCAGACCGGGATTCGAACCCACAGCGATGAGGGGCCGAGAGATTGCAAGTCATCGACTATAACCATTCGGCCACGGATGCCCCATACTGCATCGGAAAGAGCAATAATAGTAATAACAACAGTTATAACGACATGAGCATTAATACTAGAATAAAAAATAACATAAAAAATATAATATAAACAAAACTAATAACAACAAAGCTTAAAAACAACGACTGAAACAAAAAAAGTATTAACAAAGACAGTTGTAACAAAAATAAACAAAGAACATCATAACAAAAATATTGAAAACAGACTGTTCTCATAAAGTCAAAAATTCGTCAGTTAACTTAGGCGAATGTATAAAAAGAACACGCCCAAAACGTTGCTAACTTGTATATGTAAAACTAAAGTTAACTGGCCCCCAAAGGTGAAATACATCTTGACTACTAGACTAAGTATAAAGGTTTAATCTCGTACCGCTGTCAAATTTATCATAACTTATTTTCTAACAAATATTAAATATCAAACTAGAAATTGTGTGGCCATTCATTATCTTTATCCAGCAAAACTTTCGCGAGCGAGTCATTTGATTTCCAGCCTAGACCTCATGAAAAATATCTTCAGAGATATTGAAAAACCAATGATTTCCACATTTGCAAGAGTTAAAAGAGTTAAACCTGTTATACAGAATGTAGTAACATTACTGCCTGTGTCGAGTGTAGGAGCATGCTTTGGTTCTTAATATACGTATACTTATTACCAACAGTGAGGTATTAGAATGTACGAAATTAAAGAACACTTGAAATTAAATTAAAAAAACCCCAACAGTTTTGAATTGTATTATCGTTTCTAACCAGCAAGTGTTGGGAACGTAAAGGTTTAAAGTGCAATCGAAATAGAAATACAATTATAACATAACCTGCGGCGCGAGCGTGATATAATAGAGTGGCATTATATCCGGTATATCACTCGACTAAAAATAAGTGGAATAATTGTGCAAATTAGACCGCATCACTTAAGTGTGCTGATACGCGCTGTCAAACGATATAAAACATACTAAATGACGTCAAATGTCATATCAAACGACAGGGTTAGAATCGATGGAAAGGGGCTAGGAGTCGTCAGATAACTTGGATTTCGCGGATTTGGCACATTTAATTTAGTCAAAATAGTCAACACTGACCACGGGAAAGACTGATTGTAGTGTCTGACGACAAATCAATTCCACGACAGACGAAGACTCGGCCGGCATCATGAAGGTTCAGTATCGCATGTAAATCGAAAGTGAGTATAAATGCAACAACAGCCGAATAATTGTTAAATATGAAATATGATAACATGACTTGCGACTTTGTAATATAAAAAAAGAACAAACTTTACTGAGCATTTTCCCCATCCATTTATACCATCAAAAATTGTAAAGATGTATTTTATGCTGTTCTGTATGATTATATATGTATATATGCATGTTATCCCTTAGGTGAAATTAAAGAATATTTATCTATCTTGTATATTTTGATATATATATATATTTTTTTTTTTTTTTTTTTGGTGTATATTTCTAAATATGCACACAACACAACAATGAACGATTTACCTTCTTACTTATTTACTTACAAACCGCACGGTTAGCTCAAGTTGTAGAGTGACCGCTTTCGGTGCGGGAGACCGCGGGTTCGATTCCCAGCCAGGTCATACCAAAGACTTTAAAATGGTAATAATGGCTTCCCTCCTTGACGCTCAGTATTAAGGATTAGCATTACGTCTGGTTTGTCGGTGTCACGATAAAAGTGACCGGACGTGTTTCAGCCCCCACGTGTATCATTGCTATACACTGAGCACGTTAAAGAACCATAGTTCTCTACAGAAGAGTTCTATGTATCCGCTTCCCTATCTCTAGGACGACTTACGCTTAGACAAATGAGGTTACATGATATACCGTAAATGACGACAATAAATGACCGAAAAACATTCGCGTTTATTACGTGCCAGAACCTAATCAAGAGACATATCGCGCTCATTAGAGTTTACTGGTTTGCCATGTTAGATTTGAAATAATAAATGCATACCGTAATTTATCGCTTGTAAAATCATGGTTTGGAGATTTTATGGGTAGTAATCACATGTCTGCACGTGAACGACAACACATTATTTATATAAAAATCTTAAACATGACTAGCAAATTTGTCACTTTAAACAAGCTACAAAATTAGGGGATAACCGCGCCGTACTTAAAAAATTGAGGACGTATATCGGTGGTTTATATGTCGCAAGTTTAGTTGTTTTTTTTTTCATTCGAAGCGTTAGCAAATCTTCGGCGCAGTTATCTCTATTCTAATGAAAATCAATAAAATGCGTTTGGTAACGTTTTCGATATTTTTGCATTTAAATGTTTGTATAATGAATAAATGTACAATGTCAGTTCGATTTTAAATGCGCCCGTGTCAACACATGAATTATAGTGAACTATATGTTTATCATAACAAATATTACATTGGTAAATCTTTATCCCGACGAGAAACATTTACGCCTACTCAGTGACAATACTTATTGTTTGAAATGTTATGTTGTGGAAGAATTCAAACTAGTTTACATCCAAAAAGCTCTTCCTAGATATGGCAACTAGATAAGTTTATCTGGTGTAACGAACTCGACCAGTAAAACATATATAAAACTAAACTGACATAAACGTCTGGTTTTCTCCAACACAAAGGGATCAGAGACGTTTTTAAACAAGAAGCCGCCTTTTGAACCAGTTGTTTTGATTGCTGGAATAGTATTTTTTGTACAATAAACGTAATTAGTTTTTCTCCCACATGGGCATGTTAATGCTTCATATATATATTTGATTATAATAAGAGAGACAAGGGACAATACATCGTTGGTCACACAGGTTACTTCATTGTAAAGGCATGTGTATCTGCGAACATTTAGACTTATTCGAATGTGTTAGTCTAAACATATTTAAAGCATATTTTATTGCTTATAAACAACAAACAGTTACATAAATTCACACATTCAATATATAAGCACAAGGGTCAGACCACAAGTTCTACCAACATTACTTACGGCCCTTCCCTTTAACCGGTTGGTTTCCCTTTAATATGATGCGTTACGTGACGTCAATATACTGTAAGTGCATTAACAATAATATACAGGCATGTAATATGATTTAGATATTAAATACAAATAGTTAAGTCATATGTACATATGAAATGTGGATTTTATAGACTAAAAACGGGTATTTAACTAACGATACAAAGCTATCGATATTGTTATGTGTCAAGACAGGGTTCTTTTTATAATCAGGCTTCCTGTTTTGAACATAAGTTATGTTCAAAACAATAATAAGAACGCAAAAATGAAAATAAAAAAGAGAAAGAAAAGGAGAAGAAAAAAAAGAGAAATGTAGAACAATGCAACTTGTTAGATTGTTACTAAATCTGTAATTACTCGTATGTACGATTACATCAGTTGCATATGTTATCTGAATCTACGAGTATCCTTCATGTATATCTGCAGAGCAGTAAATATTTTGACGTTGTCTTCAAAACATAGACGCTCTGGTCCAAATAGTAACAACCTAGGTTTCAAGAGTTAAAATTGTGAAGAGTTATAAAAAAGTTTATATCTTCCCGTCTTGAACCACATTCGCTTTCCTCTTGATATACTAGATTGTTACGCTTCAAGGCTGCTTTTAACCAGCTGCATTTATTACGAAGTCTGGTATGTATAACTGAAAAACTACGGTTATCTACGAGATAATAAGACGGAATTTCAGGTCTTTTAAATATAGTTGTGCATAGTTTTTTTTAAACAGACATAAAGTTATTTTGTTTAGATAATTGAAAAAATGCTATTAGGACAAATGAATTTGCAAATATTTGGCCTTAAAATTTAAGGCATATCTCAATTACTGACATGTTGACCTGAAGGAAAAAATAAACAATCAACGTATTTCGGCGTCATCCCGTGTTGTTTAAAAGTAGTGATCGTTTTTGATTTTTTTTTCTGTCTGTTAATGAGAGTCATCCTGTTTCTTTATAGAATTCAGAAAGATATTCCGATTTAGTAAGTCTTGTGACAATTTTTATCTGCTTCATTTTGAATTTATGTAGACATTTTTACTAACGCATGGTACAATTATCCCGAACAATAGTTACATATTCTAAGATTGGTCTAAAAAAACATACACACATTTGGTTTAAAGCTTTTCTTTTGACGGTGATTTTCTTTTTCTCAACTTTAAAAAAGTATTGACGCTGATTTTATAAGTATCAATATGACGATGTCATTTACTTACCATCTTTACTTAAAGTCAGCGCCATATGTTTGTGCTGGTCTACAAACATAACTGGTACATTGTCAAATTACTTGTTTGAATTTTGGGATTCGGTTGTTGAAGAAAAATACAATGCCTCTGTTTTATTTGAATGATGATCTACAAGCGATTTTTAGACCAAATAGAGCTACGCTCAAGATCATAGTTAGCAATACCCTCCAAATCATCAATATTTCGAGATGTTTAAGCTATGGATATGTCGTCGGCAAAAAGACGAGTAATACTCAAAAGTTGGTTTACAAAATCGAATAGAAGAAAAACAAGGGTCCGAACACTGACCCCTGCGATAGTTAATTTTTAGTATAGAATATGACGAACCTAAGAAACACCTTTTGGGTTCAGTATTTTAAGTAGTTTTAAATGCATTTAAGTAAACTACCTGAAATTCCATTTTGCATCTACTTGAACTGCAGTCTACGGTGCCAGAATCGACCAAAAGCTTTAGAAATATTACAAAAGTGTATACAGGTATTAACTCTTGAACCGAGTGATATAGATAATTAATGATAAATGTCTATAAGTTGATAAACGGTACTCTGTCCTTTAAGAAAACCGAACTGTTTAGAATAAATGAGATTGATTGCTAACAAGTTATTGTAGAAATGTTTTCGCAGAGTTAGCCCAGACAGCTTAAAGTGAAACAGGTCTGTAATTTGTAACGGAATTAGTATCGCCTTTTTAAAACAAAGGCATAACGACAGCCGTTTTCCATATTTCGGAAAAGCGCAAATAGTCGAAGATTTATTGAATAAAACACATAATGGTTAAAAAATGGAGAAAATGATATTCTTCGAAATTCGATGACTTATCATATCTTCAAGTACAGCTTTATTTACATTAAGACAACTAATAACAGCGATTATTGCTTGTTCTGAGATGGAGATATTGTCGACCTGATTATTAGAAAGTAAAGTAAATGGAGGTAGAGTAGCATTACGGTCCTTTATTGTAGATACTGATACAAAGAAATCGTTCAAGCAATTTGCTTTTTCTTCATCTGAAAAAAGAGTAGCTGTCACAGTAGTTTTAAAGGCAGTATACATTCAGACATATTGTTTTTCTTCGAAGAACAACGTAGTAATTTCCAATAAGTATTTTGCTCATTTTTGAAGCGTCACATGCTATATCTTCCACATTATTAACAAAAATGTTCTTTGGCATGTTTCTTTTAACTACTCACTTTATTTCTGAGTATTCTTTTTATTTAATCCAATTAGCTGATTTATCTGCGTTTATAGCCATCTTTTTCTGTCTATCTCTTGTTCTAGTAAACTTCCCTTTCTCTGACCCGTATAAAGATTTGTCATTTTTACGAGTTGTAACTTCCTTGTATAGTATAGACTGACGCCTAAACTTTAACAGTTTTTCTGTAAAAAGTTCTGAAGATTTATCAACATCAAAATAATCAAGACTAGTCTTCTGAGGTGATAAATTCATTTTACATATCATAATGCGCTGGATTATAAATCCAAACTTTCCTTTTCACAGTGAAAGAACTGTTAATTGTCATATATACTGAACTGTGACCGCTGATATTAGAGGGCACATCCAAACCTCCACTATCTAAAGCATCTATTCCATTCGATGTCAAAACTGGATCTAGAAGGGTTGATGTAGTTTACGTTGCCCGCGTTGGTTCTCTAATTATATTCCCATAATTGATTAACATCATTAATTGTTTGATATTAATGATCATTTTGGTTAAGTTGATATTCATTTAAATCTCCGAGGATTACATTGGAAGTTTGATATTTTATGCTTTTTCTATTATTAAGATTAATTCATCCCAAAATGAAAAATAAGGCAGACGAAATTTTGCGCATGCGCGGTATTGCTTCCGGCATTGAAGGGGAAAAGAGAGTTTTCGGCTATATGAAATTGAAGTGAAACGACAAACATTAAGATACGATTAGCCTGCACAGATCTGGACATAACACTTTAATAGTGCGGTAAGATGCGGTGACTGCCTTAGGCCTAAGCTGAAACCCTGGCGCCTATATACATGCATATCAATCGAAGCACCTCGGCTGTTTTCTGTTATTCGAAATTGCCTGAAACAGCCGAGTAGATACGATTGGTAGAACATATTTAATCGCTTTAACTGCCGAAACATCTGTACAATACTTGTTAAGTAAAATCATTCAGTAAAAAAAAATACTATTCTTTTACATTCAAACTATTTACTTGAAATTAATAATGGGATGATGTTATTTTGATTCCATCGAATTTTATTGAATGACGAACGAAAACGTAGAAATGTGTTTATGTATGTTTTTTACATCAAATTATTCCAGCCCGGTCTTTGGACGTCAGAGAGAGAGAGAGAGAGAGAGAGAGAGAAAGAGCTATTCTGTACAACTCTCTTGCTCTTTGGTGTACCCAGTGTATAGCACTGATACCAGGGAAGCTAAACCCTGGTTGGCCATTTTATCCCGATTCCAACGAACAAGTTAGCATAAAGAGCTTGTTTCTAAACCTTGGTTTAAAGTATGAAACTATGAGTTAAACAGACTTTCTCTGATTCTATGGGTATCAAAGGCTTTTACTATAATGTTAAAAGAATCATACTTTAAACCATGGTTTAAGTAAGGGTTATGTGTGCAATGAACGTCAGGAAGGGCAGTTTTACCTTATATTACACGTTAGCGAGTTACATGTAGGATTTTTGACCGACCCTTTTTATGCCGATAGATGTAGATGAATATGCCTGAGTTGGTATTCAAGGTGAAAGATACAGGGATTGTATTCACAGAATATTCTTTGACGTTCGATATGACTGGTAGTTTTTCAGTGATTTCAGACGGTTAGATGGTTTACTTGCGGAGTATAACAAGTGCGCGGTTATTTAGAGGAATTAATCACGAAAGGTAATCCAACAAATTCATCTCACTGATTAAGCAAGGGAAAGGCCGTTACTAATTTTCTCTTAACATGTTGCCGAACCCATATCGAAATTAAAAATTGGTTTGATTTTCCCCGATTTGTGATTGTAACAAAATGGTGTTGTATTAGAATGTGCTATATCAACGCTTAACTTTGAAACTCTGATTAAACACTGGCAATTTGTTTCGCGAAACTTTATCATTTTTGCTTTTCACTTAAAGTGTCTTAGTTTCACACATACATGTAAATAGGGTGTTGATATATCAGGCACTCACTTTAAACCACCATAACAAAACAATCATTAGTTTTTTTCGCATGTATTGTTTTACAATTTATTTAAGTCTCACTTTTACACATTTATAACACTAACAAACGACATATGCTTAAATAATTGTTAAATCCACTCATTATGTGTTATAAGAGACTTTTCAAATTAAAAGTTATCAACATAATAAATATATAACAAAAAAATAAATAGTCACTGATTAAGACAGATTGTACCAACATTTAAACATATACAATAAACATTTTTTTACTATTTATAAACACTATTTTTACCGTATCAATTACAATATATATTATATTTATATTTATATATACTCTGTTTTCCCTATTATATAATTCTTTTAGTTCGTTTTCTCTCTCACACACATACAGTCCTTCTCTGTGTCATATTCATCTTATTCTGCCTACATACATATATCATAACTGCATGCTCATCACAAAGACACAAAGAAGGATATGCTTTTTTTGTAAATTCTTTTATATGAACTATTCAACGTCGAAAAGGCACGCTTTATGATAACAAATAAACTGTAACCTTCCATTAGGAAACAATTTGTCTGTGATACAACTTCATGACGTGGTTGTCGGTGAAAATCACATGTAATTAAACAGTGGTATCCGCTTTGCGCTGAACTGTCCGACATTCAGCAAAACCGATTAATGCTAGCGTAACCAAAGCATGTGTTTCTTATCAAGCTGATAGGTATATATGATGCTTTCGGTACAGGAAAAAGTAAATACTGTAATTAACAAACGTTAATTACTTCTGCTGGTACACCTTTATTTTAGGATGGGCAATTTTGCAAGTGAAAGCATTATAAGATTAGCCTTTGGCAACAATCTGGTACTAGAGGTTTACTCTTTGAATCGCAATGTCTTTTATTGATTGGAGATCAGAAGAAAATTTAATGAAATCATTAGATATGTATAAAACAAATTCATGGATTTATTCAACGGATTGACTCTTGGTCTTATTTTATGTCGAAACTCAGGTAAGAGAAATGTTCATTAGAAACCTTAGAGAAAAAAATAATTAAAAGGCAAAAATTATATAAATCTAATAAACGGTAACAATTATTCTATATTCTCCGACATTTTCTTAACTTAAACAATTTAAAATCAATGTTATTTACCAAGCAACATATTTCTTTATTCCTTAAATTCAGTTGAAATAGTTCATACACCTTCAAATGCATTGTGGTAATCCCGTATCCCATATCGCAAAGAATAGGAAATGTTTTAAATTAGAATCCAATAAAACTTGTTGAATTAATTTTAATTGGAAGGAATGAATGTGTTTATGAATGTGAAGGTGTTATACATGTATTTAAATGTCCTATTTTTTTGTAAGAAACTTTAACTGGGATTATAATGATACTCTGTTGCAGAACATAATGAAAATGGACACCGTAGGCTTCATTTTAATGACAAATGTAACCAAACATACTAACATGTGCGTTGAGGTTCTGTCTGTCTTTTATCATATCTTAAAATCATGATGGAGATAGACAGAGGAAATATGATAGAGAGAGAGAGAGAGAGAGAGAAAGAGAGAAAGAGAGAGTGAAAGAGAGAGAAAGAGAGAGGCAAAATGTTTCTTATGACTCTTTTATTGAACAAAGCTATATTTTTGTCTGTTTCCATCTCATGTTACGCATTGAAGGAACATTTTCAGAGCATTTTTCCTAGCATCACGTTTAAATGCAGCAGATCTATATAACGTTCATTTGAGAAAGAAATGAATGTACAGACTAACATCCGCCCTACATTGTACTTCCAGTTCCACTAGGGATTCAAGGGCTTGGTCGTGTATGGCAGAAAAACATCGTAATACATGTATACTTTTTAAATTGGCTCAATATCATGTCAGATCATTTCAGTGGCTTTAATTTGAACGCTTTAAGAATACATGCATACATTTTGTACTTTTACTGATTCAAAGTTTAAATGTTACGACACGTACAACAACATTTCATAGAAGAATCTTACAACAATTATTGAACTTTTAATCATATCAACAGAGACGAGTGTTAATCATAGTAGTGGAAATCAATTCTATGCCTCGAACGTGTACATAAATATTTGTGGCTGTCTTCCTTTTCCTTTTCATTATGAATGTATTTTTTTGGTCTTTCCATTAGTTTAGCTTTGTCTTGTCAGTTTATTCTGTGAGTCTGTTTTCTCACAATAGTTAAATTACACCGTTGCCAGAATTAGATATATTTCAAATTGACATAACCGTCATATCAGCAACAAGTATGCAACGTCAAGACCTACTGCTTGGCTTGTTCTTTTCCAACTATATATAACTTTGTTATGTCTAAATCATAATAGTTTGTCCCGATTAAAATGTTAAAAGAAACATGTATTATTTTCGCTCCTAAATAAAATTGGTTGAAATTTTCTGGAAAAAGTACAACAAACTCTATAAACAGATGTCGTTTCTTGGTGCGTGTGAACTTTAACGGCTCTCTGTTGTTAGTTTTAATCAACATCTTGATACTTTTGTTGGGACATTTACTTTACTTTTGATATTGCAATGCGCACATAAACAGATCAATCTAATAATACATCACGCTGTTTATGAGCTTATTCCAATTATACCTCATTGTATTGATTCTATTTCGATTATTAGTTTAATCTAAACATATTTTTTTCTCAGAAAAACACAACAGAGAATATTACACAGAAGTAATGGATTGAAACGGAAGAACACGTCTTATAAGAGTTTCTCTTCATTGTATTAATGATTATTGTTGCCAGAAGAAAGTATCATATCATGGCTATTTCTATCATCTACCATGGAGCACCCATACATGAAGTTTCTTTAAGGATTTTTACTTCTATAAAAGTCTCTTTGTCATTACCGGTGTTAATCAATAGGTAATTGGATTTAAATTGATTATCAACTGTAATTAACGCGCCAGACGACAACTTTAGCAAAAGAAATCGAAACCAGGCTAAATGCGTTTCTTTAATTATACCCGATCAGACAAAATAATTGATTGATTGAAACCTACCACCAGCTATATATAAATCTTAACTAAAATAGACTGGACAATACGACATGTTGACATCCAGCATTGATCTTGCTATATATATTAGGCCTATTCCATCCAATCTGACGTCATGGGCTCAGATATCGTTTAATCAATAATGCGAAAAAGAACCAGGGAGTTCTGCAGAAGAGTTCTCTGTACCCGCTTCCTTCTCTCTAGGATGTTTATAAGCCTCATTAACCTTAAGCCTGCTAAGGGCGACCGTGATAGAGTTTGCAAACAGCTTGGATCCAGATTAGACTCCGAGTAACTCGGCGTCTAATCAGGACCAAAGCTGTTTGACACTCGGCTAATTGTTTCCCCAAGTACTGGGCAATTCTGATGAATTTTAAAATCTAGGCAGACGACAGTTTAAGCAGACGACACTTTTTTCAGCAGGCTTTGGGTTAATGACATAAAGTGACGTAAATCAAATTAACCAACAAAGCCCTTTGTATGGGCCAACGTTGTGGTCAATGAATTGTAATTTCTCAGCCCAATTACTGATATCGCCTGATATCGCCTGCGGGAGGTCGAGATCTAAGAGTGAGCCCTGTATCAATGTGCATAGGTCCAAAATTTAAAAACTGGACGTGGCAATACGACTGATATACAGTAGAAGCAAAGTTAAATTTCATAACAAATAAATTCAAATTAATTGTTTTCTGTTTATTTGTAAATATAACATCAAAGACTAAGCATCGCAGACCATACATAATTACATGGCAATGCAAAATATTTCTGACCTGACTTACGTAACATCGTAAGGAAAGGGGAGTTATATTGCATGTTTTAAGATAAGGATACATTTGATATTATTCGAAAGAGCGGGATCTCTACAATGGCAAACGGTTTATCACATTGGTTGTTTTTAAATCTTAGGTGCAGACATTTATCACATTATTTCCGGTCTTAGAGTGATATAAAAAGCCTGCTATATTTATCCATATATCACTAATTTTATATCGTGACCTAACGTATTCATGCGTATGACGTACATTGATAGACAATGACGTACATTGATAGACAATGACGTACATTGATAGACATTGACATCATAAGACATGGCTAATTCCCACAGTTTATCTATTTGAAGTAAACTTCTCATGTAACCATCCTTAATCATTATGTAGGTTATCAAATCAGTTAAATAGCCACTTATTTCTAAGAATAAGTTTGTTTCAAATGAAATGTATGAAATTGTATTGGAACTAATTTTTCTTGTCCATTGAACAAATTACACTCTGTTTATATCAAAACGCTTCAGTGCTAAGGGTTCAGATTATAGTATTTCTGCTTAAAACACTTGTCTATAGAGTAAATTTAATGTGATATAGAATCTTACATTCGTAGGCATAGCATCATGAAAGTATGAAACTCGCTGTCAAAATTTTTTACAAAACTCAGCACATTTTCGTTTTGTACAGTTTCTGACAGCTGGTTTTATATAATCAATATACCATGACCACTCATGTGAGATCCTCTATATACAGAATGGGGGTATGTCTACATACAAATGATGATAATCAAGAATCTGGAATTGGAGTGGGGAGGGAGGATGCATTGCTTGTAAAATAGTTGATATATTATCAAAAAACTCTTCTTTTTATTTACCCTTTACCTTCATATATATATTTAATTGAGTCTCTTTATGCTTATCACAATGTAGGCCTAGTATATACAAGCATAATACAAACGAAACATAAACCATGACATTCAATACTGACTTTTATAACATAATTTGGCTCCTGGGAGTGACATAAAGCTGTGACATAAATATCATAATAAATTATGTAACTATCTACATATATATAACTTGAAACCGGTTGATACACGCGCTCAATTGAATAACAAGGTACTATCTGCTGACGTTGCATATGACGTACTTTTAGTCAGGGATAGTTATGACGTCGCGTTTAAAGGCGAAAACATATACAGGGGACGTAGTTGTGCAATTTTCTAAATAAATCTCTTTATCTGATAAATATAATCATACATTCGTGATTATTCAATATTATTTTCATGCACCTCTTTGACAAAAATCATATGATACTCGCCAAGACTCGTGCCATAAGTGTTTGTTTGTCTAATTGTTTTATAAATATGAATATTGAATTCACACTCATTTGAAATCCTCTATATAATAGGCTATAAAACTTTGATATCATCTGTAAAGAAACGTTATGTTATCTATAAATGTACTATAAATGTACACATCTGTGAAAAGGATTCCGAGAAAAGCTCAGCTGGCTTATTTGAATATGAATCTAAGAATGTTTTGCGAAATACAATGACATACATTACTGTTTGTCGTAATCGTTTTAGCGATGAAAGATAAACACTATCAAAATTTAGGAAAGGGAAAGAGGGAAGAAAGATAGAAAGGATGTAACGCTCAATGAATTGTGGGGTGAAACCGACGGACTGAATAAGATGATAAGTGGACAAAATAGTTGAACATTAAGAAAACCGTTTAGTTTTACAAAATGTACGCTTGAAGTCTTGTCGAAATTGTAACGCTTTCACCTTACGTGAGCATGTTCACTCCAAACGGTAGTAAATCAACTTATATAGAGGATCTTGCATGACTGTTTATTCAATATCATTTTTATGAAACGAGTTGACTAAAACGAATGGCACGAGCCTTGGCGAGTGTCATATTATGATTTTAGTCAACGAGTTTCATAAAAATGATATTGAATAAACACGAATATAAGATTCTATTTATCACATTAAAA
>JAULCC010099065.1:0-14195 GCA_032358795.1 Nuttallia obscurata
TCAGTCATGAAGTTTGACTTCATAATCGGACTTGTTGTTGCTGAACATGTTATGCAAAATACAGTCCCTCTGTCTTACCTCCTCCAGGCAGTCGACTGTGATTTACTTGAGGCTACACGAGAAAGCCAGACCCTCATCCGCCAGTTCCAAAACGAAAGGGAAGATCCTAATGTTTGGGAAGCATTGTTTCAATGCGCCAAAGATATTGGAGCAGAATTTGAGATTGAACCTTCAATGCCACGTCTGGCTCAACGCCAACGAAATCGGGCAAACCCACCGGCCATTGACCCACAACAGTATTGGCAGCGAGCTCTCTACCTCCCTTTCTTGGACCATTTGTGTCAAGAACTTAGCGACAGATTGCTTGTGGCAGAGGAAAGATTCCGTGCACAGTACTTAATTCCATCCAAATTGAACCTTTGCACAGAAGAAATGGTAGATCTCATGTTTGCGGGGTATTCGGTAGACCTACCACAAGGAAACCAGTCCTTCCATAATGAAGTTAGGCGATGGAAGGCTAGATGGCAGTTGATGGATGAAAATGACAAACCATGCAAACTGGGTGAAACTGTTGCATCCATCAATCCTGATCTTTACCCGGGAATTTTTACCGTACTCACCATTCTTCTGACCATGCCGGCATCATCTGCTACTGCTGAACGCAGCTTTAGCGTTATGCGCAGGGTGAAAAACTACCTGAGGTCAACCATGCGGACAGAGCGCATGACAGGACTAGCGCTGATGCATGTGTATCGGGATGTGAACATTGACATTGACCAAGTAGTGATGAAATTCGCTAGAAGCAAAAGCCGAAGATTGGACTTTCTTTAATTAATTCGTTAAAAAAAATCACAAATTAACAATTTTCTTTCAGTATTTTTATGCGGTTATACGGTTCAAAAAAGGCGTCAGATGTCACCATTTACATTCAACGGTTTCAAAAATTTCTGGGGGGGCATGCCCCCATACCCCCCTAGCATATCGGCGGCTTTGCCGCCTCAATCAGGCTTGCACATCGATTTAGGTCCAGCTACGCGCCTGCCCGTATAGAACCACTGACCTACTGCAAGCCAGCTGGAAGGTTTCCTCACTTGAAAAATCTGAAGTGCCCAGACTGGGATTCAAACCTACAGCAGTGAGGGGCTGACATATTGCTAGTCAACAAAATTTCTACTGTGATCCTGTGATCTTGAGGCAGACTTGATCACAAATTTCAGGCTAAAAATTTTCTTCTGTCATACTGTTATTTAGAAACAGACTTCATTTCTAATTAAAGACTTGAAGCTTTAAGCTTTAGTCTGCTAAGGGCAAACGTGATAGAATTTGCAAACAGTTTGAGTAACTCGGCGTCTAATCAAGATCCAAGCTGTTTGACATTACTCAGCTTCTAATCAGGATCCAAGCTGTTTGACACTCAGCCAATTGCTTCTCCAAATATTGGACTATTCTGATGAATTTTAAAAACTAGACAATTTGAGCAGACGAAATTTTACAGCAGGCTAAGGGTTAAGTAGATATCCATCCAAATTGAACAAGACCAAGTGAAGTAGTACTTACTTTTGTTGCCTTTCAAGCCAGATATCACTGACTCCATCAGCCTGGTCTCAGTCTATGTGCTGAATGATATTTAATTCATTATGGCTAGACTTGTCTCGGGCTGCTGTTTCAAATTGGAATAATGTCAGTTACTTGTGGAGAGCAGCTAATTTTTGGCAGGTTGGATATTTCAGGCGTTTATGAGAATAGCTTGTGCCCAACATGAATAGCTTGTGCCCAGCATGAATAGCTTGTGCCCAACATGATCAATAGCTTTTGCCCAACATGAATAGCTTGATTAATGTTGTGCCCAACATGATTAGCTTGTGCCCAACATGAATAGCTTGTGCCCAACATAATGCACAGCTGTATTTCTATTTTCAGGTTACTCTTTCTTATTTTTTTATTTTGTATTGTATTTTCAAGTATAGGCAAGTTATAATAAACCATGCTGTGCTATAAAGTATGATATCTAAAATGTTTGCACTTTCATGCTATGTTTATTGTTTTTTTTATTGATAAGTGTAGAATATTTCAGCACTGTAAGTTAGATTTGATTTGGTGGATTTGACTTTCTTGATTTAGACATTACCATGGCAACTTGCACTACTACATTTGTTTTTTTTATTGTATTTACAGATACTTTACACAAAGACTTTGTGACTTTTTAGAGGAAAAGTAAGTTTAAGTTAGTGAATGAACAGTTTCGGCATAGTCATTCATTTATAGAGGTTCACTTGCTGAAAGGAAACAAAAACCCATTTTTTTTGGGGTTCGTTACGAAGTTTGATGATGTAAAGTGAAAAAAATAGCCTAGATACCCAACTTTGTTTTTTTTTCATATTGTTTAGTATTGTATACAGTAAAAAAATATGAAGTCTAAAAAAAATCTGTCCATACAAAAAAAAAATATGGTTGTTTTTCTTCAGTCATGGGTAGGATTGTCTCCCTTTTTTCATGAATTTTGTCAAAGCCTTCCAGCTAGCTTGCGGTAGGTCGGTGGTTCTACCCGGGTGAACTCTGTGCCTGAAATAATGTACAGAGGTCCCCCGGGATCTTCCTCCACCTGTAATGAGCTGGACATTGCAATATGACTGAAATACTGTTAAAGCGACATTAAATCCCAAACAAACAAAACATAAATAACATAAAAAAAATTCTAATGGACATTAATTCAAACAGATTTGGTGCTTAACAACAGTTTATTACTATATTCCAATCAAAATAGTGTATAAAATTAGGTTAGTTATGTATCTGAATAGTTAGGACACATATTTTAAATGATATTCTCAATTTAGTAAACATCTGCCTAAAAGGGCCTTAACGTGTGGTCACACATTGGGGTATAACCCCAAAACAAGCCAGGTGACCAATACTTTTCTTTATGTTTTTTTGTTTAGCAAGGATTGATCTTGATTTGTGCAAAATTTGAAAGAAAACTGTCCATTAGAACTAATTCTGATATAAGCCATTAATCTGAATTAAATATGTTCAAAGAGATTTTTCTACTGTCATGCTGTGTTTTAGATGCAGACTTACCGGTACTAACATTTAAGGCTAAAATTTTCAAGCTGATCTCCATATGAATGGGGCAAGGTCAAATATATTTTACTATTTCTAGCAAAAACAAGTATATAAGTGACATTGCAAGTATTATTTCTTTAAAAGTTACTATTGAAAGTTGCCTAATTTACCAATTTAGTTTATAGAGTTGGATTGAATTATGACTTCAGACTTTAAAAGAAGTCAAATCACATACGTCTATTTTCACTTTTATAGCTGGGATAAAAAACATGTGTCTGTCACCTAATTTACCGTATATGACAGCTTTTTATTAATGTCATATGTCAGACTGCTTTTAATTTATTATCTGCTGATGAGCTAAGCAGGCAGTTTAGATCCTGATCAGGGATCAAAACCTGTGCACCTGATCCTGATCAGGGATCAAAACTGTTTGACACGAAGGCTGCCGCAGGTTCTATTTCTACAGAAATCTGGATGAAAGTATTGTGTTTGCAAAATTCTGCAGACATTCAAAACAGACAACAATTATTAAGTGTTGAAAGGCGTTAAAAATCTAAACAGGCACAGAGAAGATAACATATAATAAAACAATCAGAATAAAATCCTGGCATGTTAATTGATGTCAGCAGTTATGCTAAAAGCTAGCATAGGCATCATCTGCAATAGCGTAGCGCTTAATCCAGCCTCTAAGAACTGACATTTGCATCAAAGAACATCAGTTCTTAAAGCGACTCATTCACAGATGGGAGAACATTCAATGACAAATTTGGACACATCTGGAAATATCCATTTAAATAATTCATTTTTGTTTCAACATTTTCTCTGATGAAAAAAAATCATATAATTGTGCTGTCTGATGGTTAGCATTTGCCACAATCTTCCATGCTAAATACCAAAAAGGATTTTTCCTTGTTTATAAATACATAAAAGGTTTTTTTTATCACTCTGTAACAACTTTCTTGCAGAGCATTTTGGAACATGGAAACGGGAATAACAAATACACACTTGCAATATTGAATTTCAAAAGCACTTGCTGATAGCCGATCAAAGTCTGATCTTTAACCCTTAGCCTGCAAAGGGCGACGTGATAGAATTTGCAAACAGCCTGGATCCAGATTAGTCGCCAAGTAACTTGGCGTCTAATCAGGATCCAAGCTGTTTGACACTCGGCCAATTGTTTCTCCAAATATTGGGCAATTCTGGTGAATTTTAAAATCTGGGCAGACGACAGTTTAAGCAGACGACATTTCTTCAGCAGGCTAAGGGTTAAATTAATTGTTTCGCTTTGAAATTAATATCTTTATGTAAATTTGAGATTTTGATTGTGGGAATCAGGTAATCCCGTTGTAATCTTGAAGTCATTCAGGACTAGTAGACCTGAAACAAAACTGTGGATGAATTTTTTATATTGAAAAGATTTTTCATATTTTTGTCAATTCACTATCTGTGAATTAGCCACTTTAAAGGCTAGATTTAGGGCCACTTTATCACAGCTATCATCAACACTCATAAAAATAGGCTATGTGATGATAGTCAACAAAATTTGTATGAAAAGATAAAAAAGAAATGTTTAAATTACACATGCAAAACATATTTTATCCATATATGGGATGGCTGAAGGTTACCCCTGTAACAGATGAATGATTCAATAAAAACAATTTATATACCTGCAGGAAACTGATACATCTCTGCACCAAAATATTTCTACCCATATCCTCGTCAAAGAATATCAATTTTCAGAGAAAGAAATTAAGTCAAGCTTGATCTATAACTATCCTTATCAAAGAAGACCACTGAGTTGAAATGTATATACCTACAGGTATATCATATTTTCAAAGAAGTGCACCAAGTTGCACTGGCTATTTATCAGATTTGCAAAGAAGGGCTACAAGTTAATTTGGACCCATATGGGTAATTTTGGACCTATATCCTTTTCCATTAAAGTTGTACTAGCTGTATATGACATTTTTCAAAGAAGTGCACCAAGCAGCTTTTACAGGAATCTTTTTTTTGTATTTAATAATATGTACAAACAAGATGCAGATTCAAATAAGCCAGAAGAACTTTTTTCTGAATTAGAGGATAATTTACATTTGTAATTAAGATATAGTTAAGACAGATTCCTCAATGTATATCTATAGTTGCTTGTACTTTTCAGATCTCCATCATTCGTGATGTAGAATAAATGATCATTGTGAAACAGTAGTTTTCCTACTCATTTATGAATCATTTTCACATTCTTATGTCTATTAATTTATAATACATGTAGTGTCATCTGACTATTCTATATCTGTAAATGAAATATGTTTAAACTAAGTAGTTTTGGATCCACATTCAGTTCCAAAGACATGTACCAAACAATTTGGGACCCATATCCTTTTAAAAATAAGTACATCAAGTGATTTTGGACCCATTTCCTTTGCCAAAGAAGTGCACCAAGCAATTTGGGACCCATGTCCAACCATGTCCAAATCAATCTGGACCCATACCCTTACAAAAGAAGTAGACAAAGTCATACTGGAGGGATAGGAATAAGCCAGGTCCAGCAGTCAAAAGGTTTTCATGTTTCAAAATTTCAACTTCATTTGAAAATGTACATAATTATGGGGGAGGGATAATTGGGGGTTTGGGTTTTTCATGTTACATGAAACAAGTTAACTGGGACCTTTGTTAGAGTAAAACAATCATATATTGTTATATAACTTCAAGATTAGCATTGGTTTTCAGAATAATATCAGATTCCCTTTCCTTGCAGAAAAGTATTTGCTAGGCCTGTGAGAAAAAAAATTTCCCTTATTTTTTTCAGACATTCATTTTTCTTTCTGTAATTATGGAACTTCTGACAGTTTGCTTCGCATGCATTGTACGTCAGCCATTCTCAAAGAAAAACATCCTAATCACAATATCAGCCAAGAATGTGTTTGTCATATTTTCTAACATAAAGAAGTCTGCTTGTTATAAAACAGTAATGAAAAAAATATTTGCCAGAATTCATGAAAACATATTTTTACCACAAGAACCATTTTTTTTGCACCGGTCTACATTGCCAATTTCTATATCTTGGACAAAACAATAAATGGGTTATGCATCATGGGATGTTCATAATTAACTATTACTACGTCTTTGTTCAGAATATTAAATGTTTTTCAAGATGGGCCCATATCTCACAGAACAGCTGATATAATCAGCCTTAGGAAGCTGCCATTTACCGTTTTATCACACAGGTATATTGTTTTAGTATTTGTGTGAGTGATTATCCATTCTTATTACGCACACTTTTGTTTCTGCTGAGTTAAATCAAGGGATAAATGCAAAAATATTACATCGTCCTCATACCTCTATACAAAATAGAAAAGTTGTTTCATTCAATCCTTGAAATGTGGAAATAAGACAAAATTTCTTCCAGAAACTGTTGAACAATTCACTAAACCCAAGTTTTTCACACAGTTTTTTGGCTTTATTTGATGTTTGATGACATTCTGTTATGCTGACAGACTTTTAATCAACAGTTGATTTAGCAACTCCCTGTTTTTCACTACCTTTTTGTTATTCATGTCATATGAAATGAAGCTTGAAAATTAAAAAGCCGTTCGATGACAATTAATATGCCCTTCAACACCACATGTACCAAGATGTTTGCTTGTATAATTGGCTACTTCTCAGGCCATAATGTGACATCGATATCTACAAACATCAAAAGATATGTGTTGAGTTTATTGTTAAATATTGTAGAAAAATAAAAGTCTATGAAAACAACTACAAGGGAGATAACTTCACAATCTTAAAATTCTTCTTCAAGAAGTATGACACAATTACTCCCCTTTGTGACAGCAGTTAATGCAGAAGACTGTCCACTGACCAGTATCAAATATTTCTGTTATTGTCTAGATTATACAGATCCTTCAAAGAATTATTTTAACTTACAACTGAAAGTAATTTTTGTATGAATATCAGTAGACACAGTAGACTTTTTTATAGATTTTGCAGCTGCATATTGAAAATCAAACTTCTGATTTAGTTTAAAACATTTGATACAGAAATGGCCTCCAGAGACAGTCCCACCTGGCCTTTTTATATATTTATAGGGTAATATACATTGAAAGGAAGATGTGCAGTGTATTTTTACATTTCTGTCCTTTGGAGACTGTGATAGCTTTTGTAAATGAAATTCTTTCTTATATAAAACTTACACCAACATGCATGAAGTACAAGAATACCCATGTCAGATATTTCAGTTTGTTTTCCATACATATTACGTATTGTTATTCATTTCCTTCCTGAACCCCACATCTTTCAGATTATCAAGATATAATAAGGAATTATCCAATTTCAAGCAGATATATCTGCATGTCAGCTAATAAGACTCTCCTACAGAACTTAACATTTGAATATTTCTCAAATTTGTTGTTTTGTTCTGTTTTCACCAAATTTTCGCGATCTAATGGTATGAAAAAAAATAACAATAAGCACCATATATAAGGTATGAAAAAAATAACAATAAGCACCATATATAAGGTATGAAAAAAATAACAATAAGCACCATATATAAGCTTACAGAACAACCTCCGCCAACCTCTGCCATCTCAGGACCTTCGTGGGTAGGACAAGAAACACAAAATACAGTTATTACATTTAATTTTAATTCAGGAACAGAATAATGCAGGTGATTATAATGGGGAAAAAAGTTTCAAATCATTACAAAGCTTGACTGTATAGAACTGGTTAAAATTAGTTTAAATAACTTTAGCACAAGTTACTGTTACAATAGAAACTAAAGTATATCCTAAAATCTTCTGCAATAACCCTTCTTCCATGGATACACCTTTTGTCATGTGCGACTAGTGTAGATGCAGACCAACCTACACATTCATGCAGTCTGATCAGGATCTACACTGTTCACTTCACTGGACAGAAATCACATCATTAATCTGATCAGACTGCATGTTTTCATGGATTAAAGGAATAAGATACAAAAACATGTATTACTTTTCTTCTACAAGTCAAGAGAATTCTAAATTAAAGTTCTTTACAAAATATATGACACCAGAATTTTTTTTGTCTCAATAATCCTTTCCCATCCTCATATCAATAAAACAATCAATAAATATAAAACCATTAATTCTATTTTAAATCAGTTCAACAATCTGGTGGGTAAATAACTGAATTCCACAATGAAAAAAAAACCCCAGGAGAATCAAAGCTCAAAACTTGATGTAGTTTATGAATATCTGAGCAGGTAGAACTTGGCAGTCAATAGAACAAAAACGATTGATTGATTGTGCTGGGTTTAACGGCACCGGGACACTTAATAGTCAATAGCCAGTCAATATAACAAAAATGTTTCATGTTTGCTCTCTACTCCTACAAAAAGAATGTGCATGGATGTTTCATATGAAGAAATGACTGATAAAAAATTTTGATTATAAAAAAGTTTCAAAATCTTATTGCACATAGAGAACACTTTAGTATTTCTTCAACAAGTACTGTTAATAACTAATTTCTTTTCTTTCACTCTCTATCTTTAATTTACATTAACAGGAAATTTCTCTGCTTTAAAATGGCACAGGATGTTTTTAGATATTGACATGTTTGGTAAATTAAATTGATGATATTCATTGGTCTAAATGAGTACCAACTGAAGTGACCTGCTTTACAATTTGGTTAAGTCCTGGTGCTTTAGTTGTTAAACCCTTAGTCTTCCAATTTTGAAGGAGTTATACCAAATATCTAAGTACAAATTGACCTTAATAAAACTGAACTAGCATATATGTGTATAGACACAATGACATCTAAAGGACGACCAAATTAGAACATCAAAATTATAGGTTTTAGAAAAAACATAGGAAAAAGGTTCCAGTAAAATCACTAATCATGTGAATATCATGTGCCGGGTCATGTTTTCAATGCAACAAACCATTTTATAACATATGTAGGCCCAATCTAATAGCCTGGCGCATAGGAATGTATGTAACCTTGTTTAATGTGAAAACATTTGCACATATCAAGTAGATTTCATTTGAAAATAAATTGTCAACATAATGTTTTTACATTAAAATCCGACTGTACATGAACAAAGTAATAAAAAAATATCACTTTTATTTTGTCACACTTTATCTAATAAATTGGCCCAAATGGTTGTTAAAGGGTTTTCCCAATGTGTGACTGATCTCAACAGAAAGCAGTAAAATCACATTCCAAAAACTATTTCTGAAAAACTTTCAATATCTAGCGGTCATCATTCTGTGTTTTTAGGCTACAGATTATGCTTACATAGGATTTCCTGTCCTCAATGTAATTTTTATCATTTGAAGTGGCACATTCACAGATGATATATCTAAATAAACATGCTTTTGTGGTTACATTGTATTTACATGCCAATGATGTTTCATCTTTTTCTTAACTTGTTTGTTTTGGACACACCAACACAGTTCAAGATTTTTGAAACATTACCAGCTTTTCATAGCGGAGAAAGACCTCATGGACTTTCTGCAAGCTAGCCGGATAGCTTCCTCCCATGTAAGAGATAGCAATTCCAGCTGGACTCGATACCACAATCTCAGCAGTGGAGAAGGGCCAAGACTTTAACTGTCCCTTCCATATCGTTTCATCATTACCAATGTTAGAAAAGAACTGAAATACTGGCAACAACATTCTCAAAATTGTTAAATTTTCTTTCATGACATGTTTTTGTATTAGTTTATCTGTGATTGTGCAACTCTATAAAGTAAAATCATGACAGGCTGTGACAAAACAACAGTATTTGTTCTAGATTCCTGGTTCTATCTATTAACAGTGGAAACGTTTCAACACAGATATCTACAACATTTATCATTTGGATTTCTTAACATAAAAAAATAGTCCTGAACAATAAAACTGAAAGATTGTACCAAACAAGGAGAAAATATGTGTGTTTATATATGTACATAAGCACCCAATACAGTCATTCATTAATTTTTAAAGTAATAAAACATTTTGACAGTTGACAACACTGATAATTGCTTACAAGTTTTCACTTATGATTTCAGAAAAATATATATCCACATAGGAAGATGACAATAAATGACTATGATGTGAAGTTGAACTGGACAAAACAGTTTTTATTTCATTTAAAGAAAAATACAACAGTCATGATAGGTTCAGATATACACCAAGATTCTAAATAAGTAAGCGTAATGGGGTTTTACAAAATCGAGACAGTTATAGATTATATGGATTGCACCATGATTGTTACAAATTGTCTGGATCCACACCTCATTTACATCTGGATAAAAAAATATGAGACATGTATTCTTAACTGCTGGAGAAGCTGAGCTGTCATAAGTAAAATCTTATACATATGTACAAACACTTTCAGGTCTGCTTTCTGGATAGAACATGGAGTCAAATGAAAGGTCACTATAGGAACTAGAGTCTGAAGCCTCCTGAGCCTGGTATAAGTTTAAACTTTTTTAACCCTTAGTCTGCTAAGTGAGACCGTGATAGAATATGCAAACAGCTTAGATCCAGATCAGATGCTAAGTAACTTGGCGTCTAATCTGGATTCAATCTGTCTGACACTAGGCGAATTGTTTCTCAAAATATTGAGTGAATCTGATGAATTTTAAAATCCAGGCAGACGACAGTTAAATCAGACGACAATTTTTTCAGCAGGCTAAGGGTTAAGCTTGATAATGTAGAAAGCATGTGGTATTAGTTTTAAACTTATTTATTCAAGCTTGATTATTTTGAAAGCCTGTGGCCTGTAGGAAATACTTTTGAGTCTGTTTCCTGGATAAAACCAGTACTTGGTGTCTAATAAAGGTAAAGGGAAAGGCCCCCTTTGTAGCTTGAACATGCAACCTCCTGAGTACAAAGTGGACAATTTATCCACTAAACCTGGTATTATGGCTTGAAGTTAAATCAGAAAGACTTTCCAACTTTCACTGAATGAGAAAGTTTTGAGAGGGCCCCTCACGTGGCATTCCCCAAAGCCACTTAGGACAGACAAACTTCACAATTTGTGTATACTAACTGCGCTTCTAAATATAGATCTTTGGTTTTTCCAAATCCGGCTGGCTCCTAGACACCTGCATAGGGGAGGAACATTAATCCTTCAAGTACAACAACAACAGAATATTTGGCTTCAGAGAAGAAATAACCTGCATATGGATGGATACACATCCCTGCCTTACTAAATTACTTAACCATTCTCCTAGTTTGACTTTAGTTAAGACTTTCGACAAGTGCTCTTTTGAAATTTAGGTAACTTGTAAGAAACCATGACTTGTGCTCAATAATCAGTCCTAGTATTAAACAAGATGACCATGATGGTCCTGTAATCACTCACCTGAAATTTGCACATACAAATTTAAGAACCCTATACAGGTTCATCATTTGAGGCATGTCTTGAAGGAATTTGATAAAGGGTCACCTAAAGTGCATTTGTGTAACATTGTTTCGAAAACTGGCTTGCAAATACTGTAGAGACCATTTTCCAAGTCTTCAATATAGACATATAGTGAAAAGTAGCCCTGCCCCACTGGCGGCCATGCTTTTTTGCTAATCATCAAGACTTGAAGGAATTTGGTAAAGGTCCATCTAAGGGTCATTTCTGTGAAATAAGATTGAAATTGGGTTTCTGAGAAGATTCTAAAAGTTTTCCATATAGTCTTATAGCAAAAATAAGCCCCGCCCCCTGGTGGCCATGTTTTTTTGCTAATCAACAAGACTTGAAGGAATTTGATAAATGTTCATATTAGGATAATTTCTGTGATATCAGATTGAAATCGGCCAAGTTTCTGAGAAGAAGGTTTTCAAAGATTTTCCTTTCGGTTGCCATGGCAACCAGAGTTCTGCATGGAACTAAATTTTTTGAAGAAACTTGAAAGAGGACCAACTAAGGAACATTCAAGGGAAGTTTTGTTAAAATTGGCCATGCAGTTTCAGAGGAGAAGATGTTTGAAGAAATTGTTGATGACGGACCGTCCCCTATCACAATAGCTCACCTTCGTGCTCAGGTGAGCTAAAAACTGTCTTGAGAATGGACTCATTCTCATAATTTCTTGCAATTAATTGGTTAATATGTATCTTGTAACCTAATTGAGCCAATCAGAGTCATGCATTTCTGAGAATGAGCCTGCACTCAACAGATTTGTATAACAAGACAGCCAGTACTGGTGAAATGCAAATCTTTTAAATTTGACTTGTCAGGTCTGTTAGACTGAATGACAGCTTTGATCTATGCAAACTTAAATCCTGTTTTTATAAGATCTAGAAAACCTCTACAATTGCAGGAAAACCAAGTTTGTTAAGAACTTTTTCTCATGTTTAGCAACACTGTCTATAGTAACAAGGTTAGAAAGCACATGTTTATAACTATATAATATAAATACATTGTACAAAAATATTGCGTAGGCAACTAAATAATTAAGTATATTACAATCAAAATGTCAACCACAGTTACACTAAAGGGAGCAAAAATACACTTGTTCTCAATGATTATGCTACATACATGTTATTCAAATGAAAAAAAAACTGTCAAAAATACAGTTAAGCAAATCAATGTCACTTGGAAATGCTAACATGTAGGAATGATGAAAGTTATTTTGTAGTAAATTGACTACCGGTACTAGGCTTTAAAATGATGCATTTTCATTTAAATCAAAAATATCTCAAGTTTCATGAAGAAGTATCATTTAATTCAAAATTGACATTTTTGCCCATTTTTTAATTTCAATTCTTAAAGCTTATTCTAATTTACACTGGAACTGGAGGCTGAGTAAACTCTTATAGTTTTACTGAATTTTTTACCAAGTTCATGAAGAAGTATAATTTAATTTAAAATTTACATTTTTGTCCATTTTTTTAAATTTTAATTATTTAAGCTTATTCTAATTTACATTGAAACTGGAGGCTGAGTAAACTCTTATAATGTCACTGAATCCTAGCTGTTCTGTAAAATCTATAAATATACAACTATATACTGACAAATATTCAATTCATATCAGACACTTTGAATTATTAATACTCATTATACATGTATAATAGTATTGAAATGATATATAATATATTTTATCTGATGTTGAATCTTTTAAGCTAAATAGAACCATTAGATGTAAAAAAAATACAATTATATTAGATATAACATAAAAAATTTGCATATTCACAGAATATTGTACATCTATCATAGTTGTTATTGCAATAACCTTTAATTCCAATGTAAATACAATTCATTGGATATCACTGACTGAAATATAAATATTTCATTATCAAATAACTGTTACCTAATTCTGAATTTGTATACAGAAATATGTATTTATCGAAACAAGCATACACTTATGCAAAAATATGTTCACTGTTTACAACAATTCAGTGTGTTATATGCTTCATTTCATATCAAATTCATCAGTTATTTGAAAGACACTTTTTCAATAGTGAATTTCAAATGGTTTCATTTAATTAATTTTCACTTCAAATCACGTTTTCTCAGACCTCCTGTTCTAAATCAATATAATCATGTTTTTTTAACCACTCCTTTGTCTTTATAAGGCCATGTATAAAGTGCAAAAATGTATCTGCTCTTTATAGAATATTATAGTTGTTGCCTATATAATGAATGATAATTATAACATTTGAAGAAAGGGCACATTTTAAGTCTATGTTTGAATCTCCACAAGGAAGACACCAAGACATTTTGACAGTGTTCTACCATTTTGGCCCTATCACAGAAATGGACCTTTCAGAAATTCTTGCTCTAGTTCTTGGAACTACAAATAAAACAAGAGCTGTCAGAGGACAGCGCAGTCGACTTTGGGTGGGGTGGGGGGAGGGGTGTCAGTTATAGAATTTTACCCAGTTTCAGTGTATTATCTTAGTCAACAAAGGGCAATAATTCATACAAACAAGAGGACCATGAGGGTCCTGTAATCGCTCACCTGAATATTTCTCTTTACAAAATTACTTCCATGTAATTCATATAGCCCTAAGGTCTAACCATTTGAACAATCTTGATTGAAAACCAGTATACTTTGATGACACAGAAATTATATTAGCTGAAGCATGCATAGATAGTTTCAGATGTAGAGAAATTATAGGTTTTTTTCTGTATAAGTCTCTGTAAAATAAGACAACCATTGGGCATAGCCAAATCTGACCAT